>JADBJO010026516.1:0-22427 GCA_016801955.1 Conus betulinus | reverse complement strand
CCCCCCCCCCCACCCCCCCCCGCCCCCCCCCAACCCCACACCCCCCACCCCCCCCAACCCTACGCCCCCCCCCCCGCCCCCCCCCCTTAGTAGGATCATGTAGGTGTTCGGTGTTTTTCTTGTCTTGATTAACTTGAGGTTGCATACCAAGTGAACGGTTTCTCGCCTGTCGCACCGAAAAGCTCATAAGGGTCAAGTGGAATAAAATTAGACCTTGAAATTGTGTGGTTGTTGTTTGCGTGTGTGGTGCTGTGTGTGTGTAGTGTGTGTGTGTGTCGTGTGTGCGGGCGCGTGTGCGTTGTGCGTATGTGTGTGCTGTGGGTAGGTGAAGGAGTGAGAGAGAGGTTTGAGCGGTGTCGTTGATGCTATCGTTAAGAAGTGTCTGTGTTAAGTGTTCTTTGTGGTTTGTGTAGGTGGTGTGTGTTGTGGTTGTGGTTTTTGTTGAGTTGTTGTATGTGTCAACTCAACAAGAGTGAGGCGATTGCAGCCGTCAGCTGATCTGTTCATCAGTATGTCTGGCCATCCCTAGCATACCATCAGACCACCAAGGAGCGCACAGAGCGCTGAAAAAGACCACGTTACACCCCAAGACAATGCTACTCTCATCTCTCTCTCTCCCTCTCTATCTCTCTCTCTCTCTATCACTCTCTCTTCGCCAATTTCTCTTCGTCCCCAAATCTCTCTCTCTCATTCAACTGTGACTCTTGTCTTTGCCATCTCTCTCTGTCTACCATCCCTGTTGTCTCTGTCGCCTCTCTCTCTCTGTCTGTCTATATCTCTCTTTATCTGCATTTCTCTTTAGTCCACATCCCTCTCTCTATGTCATTGTGCTCTCTGTCTTTGACTTCTTACTCTGTCTCTCTAACATATCTTTTGTCTGTATGTTGTCTGTCTGTATCTGTCTGTCTTGCTGGCTCTCGGTTCTCTCTCTGTCTCCTCTTCTCTCTCTCCTCTCTCTATCTCTCTCTCTCTTCTCTCACACACACACACCACACACACTCTCTCTCTCTCTCTCTCTTCGCTCTATCTCTATCTCTCTCTCTCTCTCTCCTCTCTCACCGCATTTCTCTTCGTCCAACATCTCTCTCTTTCTCACTGTCTCCCCTGTCTGTCTCTGTCTGTCTCTCTCTCTGTCTCTGTCTCTCTCTCATCCTTCCTAGACAGACAGAGTGAGACAGACAGACAGACAGACAGAGCGTTGACAGACCTCCCCCAGGGAGCACTAAAGAACTGCAGCCAGACGCGGCTATTTGGGTGGCAGGGTGTGTGATAAGGCCCATTAATTTGGTCTGGCACTCTGCGGAGCACGGGGCGGCGGAAGGTGCCCTGTCCCTGTGGTGGCACTGGCGGGTACCAACCAATTAAGTTTGAAAGAATTGGATGTATATAATATTGGAAGGAATATGTCTCTCCCGCAACAGTTTATACTTGGGACAAACTAATGTAAAGTGAAGTTCCGTTTCAAGTTCGTTGGGACAAAATGGGCATGTCATGCTTTCTTGGCTTCTCGAATGTCGGAACCTGTGAGGTTTAAGTTGGGAAACACCAAGCCGAAGTCTGGTTAGGTGTTTTCTAAATGCGTGATTTGTTATCTCCACTTGATAACCAGGAGTACTTTGAAGTTGACGAAATATGGAATAAAGTTTCGTATCTTTCTTTGGATTGTAACAAAGCGTCTAGGTCTTGGAGACGACAGTCATAAAGCCTTTGCTTAAAAATGGATATAAATGATTTTACATTTTCTACTCCTTGATTCTCCCACGCAAATCCAAACCCATACCTAAAACAATGTAATGCAAACCTTGCTTACCCAATTTGTCTTACCTTGACAGTACATTGTGTACAGCATTTTGTATGATTTCCTTGGAATACGATATTCCTCCATTTTTGTTAGTCTTAACCAGTGCTTAATAGTTTTAGTAAATGTTTGTATGTAAAGCGGATATCTGTTAGCTTCATAATATGCAAGTGTATTAGGTGTGTTGTACGCTGATATTCAATAAACGTTTTATGGCAAAGAAGATGTACTCTCTCAATAGGGGTGTGATCTGCAGTCAACCCCCAACTTTCCGCACCATATGTCAGAATAGGTTGTACTTGAGTGTCAAGTATCTTAAAGAAAATCTTAGGATTTTTCGCCTATAGACCAGAGGAATCTAAAGATACTGAAAACGAATTTTTTTTTTTTTGCTTTTACGAGCCAGATCTTCTAATGAGTAAGAAAATGTTAACCCCATGGAGGAAAATATTCCCAAATGCTTATATTGATTTACCACTTCCATTTTACATTTCCATAGAACCATTTTTCTCTTGCAGCAAGGTAACCCCCTTTCCTAAACACTACTTTTTTTTTTTTTCATTATTAACTGTAAGACTTAGTCTATCTGCCGTACTTTTTAGAATGTTCAGTTGGTGCTGGAGCCCGAAAAACATGTAGAGAGGAGAGACATCATCAGCAAATAACAAAACCAGAATCTGCATCAAATCAGGTGACAATCTTACCCCTGTCTACCATGTTGTGTTATATCATTTGCAAGCTCATTGATTAAAAAAAAAAAGCAAATAAAATAGGACTACAGTTATCGCCTTGTTTCAATCCTCAGGGACACATAAATGTTTCTGTAAGACCACCGTTAGTTCTGACCCTAGCTTTAACTATTTCATACATACTTTGAATAGCTTTGAACATTTTCCCTTTGATACCATATTTTGCGGAGTATAAGCCAAAGATGGTTTCTGTCAATGAGATCAAAGGCTTTCCGAAAATCAATGAAAGCTGCATATAATTTTGTTTTGTTAGTTGAAAATTGCTTCTGAACTAGTGCAAGTAGAAGTAAATATGTGATCGACTGTACTGTATTCTTCTAAAACCCTGCCTGCGTTTCACTTAAACAGATTATTGTCCTCTGCCCAATTATGTCAATCTATTATCAAGTATGAATGTGTACATTTTGCTGCTGATATTCAAAAGTGAAATACCCCTGTAGTTGTCAGGGGAATTAATGTCTCCTTTTTATGTAATGGCTGTATAACTGATTCTGACCAAATCTTAAATAAATGTCAGCGAACCGCCCAGAGAAACGTGGACAAACGAGTCACAAGACAACACACAACGCGTTTCGACCCCATAGGTCTTCTTCAGGTGAAACGAAGACGATCAAAATAACGAAAATGCACTTAGCTTTGATCGCTTCAGATTGCTTCTGAGTTCAGCGCAAGGAATAAGGCGTTGAATCATCAACGCGTTGAATCTGTCTATGAGATTCAATTGAATTGATTCAACGCCTTCTTCCTTGCGCTGAACTCAGAAGCAATCTGAAGCGATCAAAGCTAAGTGCATTTTCTTTATTTTGTTCGTCTTTGTTTCACCTGAAAAAGACCTAAGAGGTCGAAACGCGTTGTGTGTGTGTCTTGTGACTCGTTTGTCCACGTTTCTCTGGGCGGTTCGCTGACATTTATTTAAGATTTGTTTAGATTTCCGCCTGCAATCGTTTCACTTTGCAACCCTGATTCTGACCAATTTTGGCGAAATATGGCCCGAATCCAAAAGTTTGTTGAAGAGCTTAGTCAGGAACAAAATGACCTGAGGTGAAAAGTTTTTATAAAAACTCACTGCTGAAGCCATCTGGTCCTGATGCTTTTCAATTCTTTAGTGCTTTCATGGCATTATTTACTTCTAGTTCTGATATTTCTAAATCTAAAATGGAACAATCTGTTTCACAAAGTTACAGACTGAGTATCAAAAGCTTCGTCAGAAAATGAACTATTACTATCTAATTTATCATTCTGTATAGATGCGTCATTAAATACTTTTTCAAAGTGGTCATACCAATCTTCACTTGAAATAGTGCAGGTTGTTAATCTATTGTTAATATATCTTTTTATGGCACCCCAAAATGCTTTAGGATCAGTACTATTGCATTCAAGCGTTACAAGAACATTTTGTCTACCTTCTATCTGTTTACGTTTTATAAATAATTTATAATCCTTTCTCATAGTGGCGTATTCGCCCCTAAGTACGTCTGCATTGTATGAATCCACACATTTATTCAAATTTCTCAGGGACTGACAAAGTGCTGTTCGTTTATCCCTGCATTCCCTATCGAACCAAGTACAATTACTTGTTTTCCCCAATACTATCTTTTTCTTCATACACTGCCCAGCCTCAGCAATACCTGTCAAAAATTGTTCTACAGCTGCATTGATATCAATGCAGCTGCTTGTGTGAAAAATTTAATGAAAATTTCTGTTGATAACAATGCTTGCCTATATTCATTCTCAAGCTCTTGATTCCAAAGATACTTTTCAATAACAGTTTTTTCTAACTTTTCACAGGTTTTTTTAACGGCTGCTTTTGAACATTAAGGGTTAGTTTCACGGCCATATGTTTGGATTCAATTCTTGAGATAACTTGTAAACATGAGGCATATTCCAAGATAGACCGAGAAATAAGGAAATAATCGATCACACTTGATCCATTGTGAGCAATGTATGTGTATGCCCCACAACGGTCTCCTGGTAACAGACCATTCATATAACAAGAGAAAATTGTTCGCATAACAAAAGTAGATAACGACCGAAGTAGTTTGTTGAAGAGTCCTTCGATTCCCGTTGGTACTCCTTTTCAGGCAGTAAATTTTCGTCATCCTTATCATCATTGTTAGCATCATATGGCAAAGAAAGCTCTTTTGCGTTTGCATCAGCAGTCCTAGCATTGAAATCACCCATGAGCAAAAGGGGACATTCCCAATCAATTCATAAACGTCAAGTATACACTGCTCTAGTAAGTCAATTCCATTCTCGGCTTCTGTGTCAACACAATAGACGCTATGGGCAGGAGGAACATACATACATACCTATCAATACACATTCGTTTCGTGAATTTGGCAGGCAGAAGCTTTGAAATCTTGAGCACGATGCAGCTGTCGTATTCAACTTGAATTTGTTGTACAAAACTAGAATACATTTTCTTTACTAACATGATAGCACCGCCAGAGAGGCGAGCTGTGGTGCTGTCTGATACACTCACGCCTGGGGAGACAAACACATCAAAAGCAGGAAATAAATGAGATGGAAAGCTGGATGAAAATGTTTCTGTAAGAAAAACAATATCATAATTTGACACGAATTGTCTAATGTCAGGCTGATAGATGGTATTTAGTCCTTCTATGTTATATGTTAAAAAGGATACACTGTGACCATGTATGTTCGATTGTTTGGGTTGGCCGTCAGAGGCAGGGTTGATGACATGGGCAGGGTCGTATCCCTAGGTTGTTGGAGGCTGAGCTCCCGATTCCGTTCGGGCGGAGTTAGTTTTGGCATGTGGAAATAACTCTGTGACGTGCTGTTGGCTCCTTGCTGTTGTGTTGCCTGAGCTTGTTTTCCCTTAGTTTGCTTCTGGTCAACCTACCTTTTGCTGTAGGGGTTTCAGTCTCTAGAGAGAAGCTTTGCTGGGCGTGCTCCTGCACGTCTTGCTGGTCTCTGCCTGTGTTGTTTTTGTCCCCTAACTCTGTTCTGGAATCAGAAGACTGACTCTCCACAGCATCTACAGCAGTCCACGGGTCAGCAAGCTGTTTGACAGAGGTCTGGCTGCTACCGTTCTGGACGTCTGTCCAAGGATCAGAAAGCTGTTTAGCGTAACTTTCGCTGCTATCTTTCTGGGGTTCCTCTTCTGTTGGCTTGTCTGGAGTTGGTGAAATCTGAAACTTGTGTTTTGCCATTGGTGTACTTTGAAGATATATTGGACTAGTGGGGATTTTGCTTACAGCATCTTGCGCTGAGGGGTCCTTGGGTACGGTTGCTACTCTTATATCGCTGGTTGTCTGGGATGAATTGCTGGGTAGATTTCCTTCAACACACGTTTGGTTAGTCCCATCGACTGGGCAGGGCACAGGGGACACCGTGTGGCTGTGTACTTTACTGGAAGTGGGTTTGTCCTCTCTGGTTGTTGGCTGTACGTCAGCAAAGACTGGATGGTTTCTGTCCTCAATACTGTGGGAAGGGCTTCCAAGCGGAGACTCATCACTGCTGTTTGAGGTTGGTACCAGCCTAATGCCCCGTGCATCCACTATTTTCCTGTATCTTGTTGGGGAGGTGCTGTTTGACTTTGGATGACTCAGTCTCTCTACCGGTACTGAATCCTGCGTCTGATTATTTTTCTTGGTGGCTTTACAATCTTCTGTGTAGTGCTGTATTGCACACCGGTTTGGATTGATGGCCTCTGGCTTCTCGGTCTTTTTGATGGGGGGGGCCTCATGTCTTGTTCCTTTGTCACCAAGGCGTATGTTTCGTCTGGGTTTGCTCAGTAGTGGGAATATCTTCGTATCCCAAGTCCATGGTGGTCTCTCGTCTGCTTCTCTTGCAGGCTGTTGTTGACGTTCAAAGGGATCATCCTGAGTAGGCCTGTCGGCAGGATCACTGCTTCCCTGTCGACTGCCTGCTTTGCTGCCTTCTCTGTTCTGGTGAGCTATGTCACGTCTCTGGTTGTGGGCAAGGTTGTGCATGAATTGTCCCTGCAGTGAGACCTCTATGGTCTCTTCTGTTCTGTCCTTTCTGAGATCCATTCTTTGTAGTACAGATGGCCCTTCCAGACATAGGCGTGTCTGTCTGCCTGCATCTTTTTCTGCTTGGATGGCCTGGCTCTGGCGGTTTGTTAGATCAAAGGCGACTCGGATTCCCAGATCGTTTGCCATCTCCCTTCTGCACTCTTTGGCCTGAAGGATGGCCAGTTTGTCCTGCCATCGGAACAGACGTGCAATGATGGGGACGTGGATTATTGTGGCTTTCAGCTTTAGGTCCAAGACGGTGCGCACGTTCGACGTCGTCAGTTGTCCATGACTTGCAAGGAAAGTACCTGTTCAGTAGTTGCACTACCTTCCGAATGCACTTTGAATTGTCTTCATTGGGGCCTTCAAAGACGTACAATAATCTAATGTTGTTGCGTCTTGAGAAAGATTCTAGTTTATCCATGTGGTCATCTATGTTTTTTTCATCTCCATGAATGAGTCTTTCCACTGGTATAACTCACTCACTGCATATTGCTCCAGGAGTTGGCACTGGCTAGTCAACCACTGCACGTCATGCTTCAGTTGCCGATTGTTCTTTGAAGGGCACCACACAGAGACTCCAGTCTCAGCACATCGTCTGGTGATTCTTTTTTTCAATTGTCGGATATCCAGCTAGAGTGAGTAGATTTCTGTGAAGATCTCTTGGGTTGGTGTTGAAAGCTTCAAACCCTGGATTCTGAAAGTACCCAACCCGTGTCCTTTGCCTATACCTGTCTGAAGGGCCAAAGCTGTGACTGTCCTGTGCCTGGTCTTGTTGATGCAGCCACCTCCCCTGCCCTGGATTTGATTCCACATCCATACAGAAGAGAAGGTACCATCCGATCCAGATCATGCACGTCTCAAGGATGATAAGCTTGAGGATGAGTTGGGCCCCCAGTGTTGTGTGGATAGTCACTCTATACTGAGGCCTTCGGTACAATTTCCATCTGTTGGCCGCTTCAAATCCAGTTGCTACAGCTAACATGAGAAAAAGGCGTCTAAGTTGGCAAATGCAGATTTGGATCATGAAAGGCAGACCTTTGATGTTGCTGAACTGTAGGGATTGACAACTGACATAGTCGCTGCACTGTAGAGGTTGACAGGTCACAGTGTTATCACAGCCACCAGACAAGATGGTCGTTCCCTTTATTTGACACACGAAGAGGAGCAGGTAGGCTAGTAGCACTGTTCTCAGTACTGACATAGGCCAAGAGAGTTTAATTTTTGCATGTCAGTGTCCAGTGCTTCCACTTTCCATTACTTCCGCGAAAAGCGCGGCGGCGTGAATAGCGAGCGACAGTCATGTTTGTGCATCTGTGTTGTTGGCTTTTATCCACTTTACACATTTGCGCTCAGCGTCAGTTCATCAGTTCGTCCGCACGACATCAGCGGGCAAGATTTCACTGTCAGTTTGTCAGTTCATTTGCAGGGCAGCAGCAGATTAGATTTCTCTATAGCCATATAAAGATTTCCTTTTTCCACAAACTTGTAACGAACGCCAAGTGCCGGAACAGTGTCAGAGAGAGAGAGAGAGAGAGAGAGAGAGGGGGGGGGGGGAGGGAAGGGGAGGAGGAAGGGATGGAGTAAACAAGATGTAATTGGCTTTGAAAAAAAACGTGAAAGTAACGTACATAGTGGTGGTGGTGACGGTGGCATAGGTGTTAACGACATGATTTAGTCCAGACGACTAACTTGTGACGGCGAAGAAAAAGGATGTATCAGTCGGTCCAAAATGGCCAGTCTCCTTGAAGCAGGATTTGAGCAGTGTCGTTATTGCGGGTGATGTGTCCCTACAACTCACGGATGATTCTTGTTCTGTTCGGCTGTGAAATCAGATCCGGGGCTTATGGAAAGGATAATGGTCGTCTGCCGTCCGTCCGTGATTCGTTTATCACAATTGCAGTGTGAGGGATGGGAGGTCATGGGTTCCATTCCCATTTCTTTGTGATTTTATCTTATTTTATTTCATTTTTTATTTTTCTTTCTTGTTTGTTTGTTTTTTTTCTTTGCCTCGGCTGGCTTTTGTCCAGAGCTGAGTGTGCTCTGAACTGAACCTCTTACGTTTTATTTCTTTTCTTTTTTTTTCTAAACTCATCTAACCCGCCCCCCCCCCCCCCCCCCTCCCCCCCTTCAGTGTCAATACGCCCACACTGCGTATACCGGCCTTCTATTCTACATCTGTGCCTGGCATTGTCCTCGCGACAGATTCCATACCGACATCCTTACCCTAGGCTATGAACCAATAGCTGGCTGTCTTCGGGCAATGCACCGGTTGAGACACTGCCTGCTTCTGGGTGACTTTCTTCGTGTTCAGCGGCGCCGACTTGGCAGTGCAGCGCCTGTCAAACAACACTGCCACCCACATACTGGGCTGGTACTGCCATCTGGTTTGTTCTCCGTCTGTCTGTCTGGCTGGCTGGCTGACTGGCTGTCTGTCGGTCGGTCGGTCGTCGGTCTATCTGAGAGAGAGAGAGAGAGAGAGAGAGAGAGAGAGAGAGAGAGAAAGAGAAAGAGAGAATGAGAGATACCCACAAAACATATTCACAAAAACACACACACACACACACACACACACACATACACACACACACACACACACACACACACACACAAGAGAGAGAGAGAGAGAGAGAGAGAGAGAGTGGACAGAGAGACAGACAAACAGACAGACAGACAGACAGACAGACAGACAGTCTTAAAGACAAGCAGGGTAAACACAAAAATCATCAAACTGAAGCAGGCAGACAGACAGATAGGGCCTTTTTCATGCGGGGCCACTGCTGTAAACCGACAGTGCTCTCAGACGAACCTGACGCTGATTGAATCAGCATAGGTCCACACCCCCCCACCCCCACCCCCCACCCCCCACCCCCCACGCCCACCCTCTCTGAAAAACAAGACAGTCTGAGGGCTGGTTACACATCTCCTGTCCTTTGCTGGAAGAGGGTTATCTAATACGGCGGTGACGGGGTCTCGAGGTCTGTCGACAGTAATCTAAACAACGGCTCCCGTTGGCGTCCTCCTGTACAGCTGACGCACGTCTGAACTTCACCCTCGGCATGCAGGGAGACGGTTGGTTGATGCCATTCTCCTCGGCAAGAAATACAACACAAAGGATGTTGTCAGTTATGTTGATTTTCTACGTATGTGGATTTTGTTTCTTGTAACCATTTCCTGGCGAGGGATATTCCACTAATCAGAAGGAAAGACACCACAAACCCGTCTGGGGAGTGGGTGTAACATATCGTGTTCACAGCCCCCACTCCTCATGTCTGCCTTGCTGTAGCTGGAGAGCAGTGTGGTGAGAACTATGGCCCGATACACTTTGCATCTTCACCATCCTGTTGCAGTCACAGCTTCGCTGGGCAAATCATGCAGTTCGCATGCCAGACCATCGGCTGCCAAAGAAACTATTTTTTGGCGAACTACAACAAGGAAAACGCTCTCATGGAGGCCAGAAGAAAACGTTTCAAAGACAACCTCAAATCTTCCCTGAAGGCCTTCAACATCAGCCACACAACATGGGAGCAGACTGCCCAGGACAGAGACAGGTGGCGATCAGCAAAGGTGCAGAAACCTGTGAAAGTAACAGAATTGCTGCAGCTGAGCAGCGCAGGATGATCAGGAAACTGTGAAAGTTTTTTCCAGGCACAGATCGGCCTGACCAGCCATCTACGCACTCAACCCCGATCCCAGGATGACTAGAAGGTCTTCGTCGTCTCGACGGACAAACAACAACAGTTGGAGGAGAGAGAGAGAGAGAGAGAGAGAGAGAGGAGAGAGAGAGAGAGAGAGAGAGAGAGAGAGAGAGAGAGAGAGAGAGAGGGTGGAACATGTGTTCCCAGCCCCCATTACTCATGTTGGCCTTGCTGTAGTTTGGTGAAGAATCGCACCCACAAACCCAGCTCAGCATGATTCAAGGAAATTAGGTAAATAAAATCCTGGTTCTCCACAATGTCACACTGTTCTCCAACAGAAAAAAAAATGCAGTAGTAAAAAAAAAAGAAAAAGGATGTCTGCCTGCTGTGTTCAGAAGAAACTTGACGAGGGACACCAGCCTGGCTGGAGCATTTCTCCAGATGACCATAGACTTCTCAGTGTCCCCAGTGCTATGACCTAGCTTCATCATCGACTGACCGTGAAAATGGTGTGAAGGCTGAAAATGGTGTAGCAGTAGTAGTAGTAGTAGTAGTAGTAGTAGTAGTAGTAGTAGTAGTAGTAGCAGCAGCAGCAGCAGTAGTCGTATTGTAGCAGTAGCAGCAGCAATAGTAGTAGTAGTAGTAGTAGTAGTAGTAGTTGTTGTTTGTTGCTGTTGTGTTTGTTGTTTGTAGCAGCAGCAGAAGAAGAAAATGTAGTAGAAGTAGTAGTAGTAGTAGTTGTTGTTGTTGTTGCATAAGAAGAAGAAGAAAAGAAGAAAATAAAGAAGTAGTGGTAGTAATAGTAGTAGTAGTAGTAGTTGCTGTTGTTGTTGTGTTGTTGTTGATGTTGCAACAGAGGAAGAAGAAGAGGAAGAAGAAAATATTCTAGTAGCAGTAATTGTTGTTGTTGTAGCAGAAGACGAAGAAGAAGAAGAAGAAGTAGTAGTAGTAGTAGTAGTAGTAGTAGTAGTAGTAGTAGTAGTAGTAATTGTTGTTGTAGTTGTTGTTGTTGCTGTTGTTGTAGCAGAAGAAGAAGAAGAAGAAAATAGAGTAGTAGTAGTAGTAGTAGTAGTAGTCGTAGTAGTAGTAGCAGTAGTAGTAGTAGTAGCAGCAGCAGCAGCAGCAGTAGCAGTAGCAGTAGCAGATTAAAAAGAAACTGCTGTCGTTGCAAACAGTTGTAATACAGAGGGGGCAGGGGGGGTGTGGGGGCGGTTGTTGTTGTTTATTTTAATACTTTTTCTCATTGTTTTGATGGTCCGTTGGTTTCTTTGTGGTAGCAAAACGTAGTTTCTTGTACTTGAAGTGCGTACTAAAAGCAGAAGGAAGTACTTTTCAATAAATGTCGCATACCTTTTTTCTTTTTCTTTTTTCAGTTCATTATCCATTTACTTTTGCTCACGACCGATACGAGCGACATGTAACAGATCAGCTCAACCAAAAGTAGCAACGACTGACGAGGAGTTGGCCGTGCAACACACACTTAAACGCCATGCAATGCAAGCTCCAACGCGTCGTGCGACCATCGGGTGCCGTCAGAAAGGAACACGTGGCACACGTACGCTTCTGGAACCAAACACATGGCTCTCTGATAGGAACCACCTGGCCCGTCAGACAAAGTCTATTTCCATCTTCAGAGTCGACGACGGACGGGTAACCGGTCGGGTCTTCATTTAAAAGCGGCAGCGCCACTAAAGTAGTAAAAAAAATGATTGGGGCTGGAAACAGTCATTCTCCTTCCACGTGTTGCTAACGTCATCAGTTGTGCATCCTTCGACTGCACCGGCACAGCACTCTTTTCCTTTGTAAGTCCGTCACAGTCCTTTGTTCAATCCTTTGTAAGTCCGTCACAGTCCTGTGTTCAATCCTTGTAAAGTCCGTCACAGTCCTTTGTTCAGTCCGTTGTAAGTCCGTCACAGTCCCTTGTTCACATCCTTTGTAAGTCCGTCACAATTCTTTGTTCACGTCATTTGTAAGTCCGTCACAGTCCTTTGTTCAATCCTTTGTAAGTCTCACAGTCCTTTGTTCACATCCTTTGTAAGTCTGTCACAGTCCTTAAGTCACATTCTTTGTAAGTCCGTCACAGTCCTTAAGTCACGTCCTTTGTAAGTCCGTCACAGTCCTTAAGTCACGTCCTTTGTAAGTCCGTCACAGTCCTTCATTCACGTCCTTTGTAAGTCCGTCACAGTCCTTAAGTCACGGCCTTTGTAAGTCCGTCACAATGCTGACTCAGCCTGCGTGGTGTCATGATCCATTGGATCAGGATACAAGGACAAAATGTTTCATGGAAAGCAGAAAGAAACTTTCTGACCATTGTGATGTCAAAGTTTGTTTTACTCTTATACACCATCAACATAAACGCTGTCTGATTGGTCCACATTTTTTGTTTTGGAATTGTCACCCTTTGAGAGGGGACCGGAGGTCAGTGGTACAGCGCCGGACTCGTAATCTTTGGGTTGTGGGATCGAAGCTCCGCCGGGTCGTTTCGGTACAGGGGGATTTTTCCCTCGGAGTTAACATTGGTTCTGACTCCATTTCCCATACAGTCCTTCGAATGAGACTATAAACCGAGTGTGTGAACGCTCGCATAACGTCTTTCACACACGTAAAATCTCATCACCAACTTTCAAAAGAGAAGGCCAGTTTGGCCTTTGGTATGGGTGACACGTTACACATAGCATGCACCTTCCCCGCAGTTGGAGTATGGCTGCTTTAATGGCGGGATAGAAAACGGTCATACACACAAAACTCCACTCCCTTTGTTGGGTAGACGGGATTAATCTTTGTCTGTCTATACAGGGAGTGTCCCGCAGGAGTATTTGCCTGCGTATGTACAGAAAGAAGAAGTCACCCTTTGAGAGGATAGAAAACAAGCAGACGTTATGAAGCAGTGTGCTAGACAAGCAGGTCTGTCGATCATAAGTCCTGAGGTGAAAGCAAGCACATAAAGCCGGGCGTACAGACGTTGGCGAAGTGGTTAGCGTCGCGGACTCCCGGCTGGGAGGTCGTGGGTTCGAATCCCATCAAAGCCATGTGGATTTTTCTGCCCCGACCGGCTGCTACCCAGAGTTGAGTTTGCTGCGGACTCAGTTGGGAAGACTGGGACCACACAGTCGAGTTTCATCCACTTAATGGATGCGTTTCTGAGAGTGTTGCTCAAACTTCCTGACCAACACTGCAGGTGCCTGTATCTCTTGGGCCTGGTTGACGCCGGGATATATTATGAAAAGGAAAGCGTAGAGTACAGCCCTGTCATGTAGTTTCAGACCGAAATGGAAATCCGTAGCATCATCTTAAATCATCCTCATTCTCATCGATCAGCATGAAAAAGAAAAAAAAAGTCTCAAAATTCTGTGGCCCTTCATGCCCTGCTGTCATGGTGACCTCAATTTCGATGTCCTCTCGACGTCTGTGGCCTTGTTTTGGTTCGTCGGGGTCACCGGTATCGGCGAGCCATGAGGGCTGTCGTTGGACGGACGTGGTGGCGCCCTCCGGAGGGAGAGCTCACTCACGCCGGCTCCGCGACTAAGCAATTATTGTCGTCAGTAGGGGGCTTAGTAGGTGGTGTCCTGCGTATGTTAGATCAGAACAGGCGCCACTGAACACCACCGAAGTGACTCGGCAGCAGTGCAGTGTCCCCTCCGTTGGGTTGCCTCTTGACGACTTGACATTGACCGCTCCTTGTGGATTGCCGGTGCCGGGGCTGCGGCGGGGCCGACCGGGCTGTGGCTGGGGACGGAAAAAAAAAAAAATTGCATTTATAAAACTAGCACTTCGTATTTGCCGATATAATATCTGCATATGAGTTTTACGTGAACGAGCGCACTTTCCTCTCTCTCTCTCTCTCTCTCTCTCTCTCTCTCTCTCTCTCTCTCTCTCTCTCACACACCACACACACTCACACAACACACACACACACACACACACACACACACACATACACACACACACAACACACACAGAGAGGAATAAGGAGGGAAGGAGATAGGGAGGGACGGTTTAGGTAAGAGGGAAGGTGGGGGAGGGCAAAGGTGAGGACGGGGGATGGGAGTGGGATTCAAAGAGAGTTGTCCTATCTTTATGGCTGTGTGGCTCAAATCCACGCTGAAGAGGGTTGACCGTGTGAGGTAATCGCTGGACAATACTGATGATTGATCAGACAGAGAGAGAGAGAGAGAGAGAGAGGGGAGAGAGAGAGAGAGAGAGAGAGAGAGAGAGAGAGAGAGAGGTGGTGGGGCGCTTGTGGAGAGAGAGAGTGCGCGCGCGCGAGAGAGAGAGAGATAGAGAGAGAGGGATAGAGAGAGAGACAGACCGACAGACAGACAGAGACACAGAGAGGGACAGACAGAACAGACAGAGACAGAGAGGGAGAGAGAGGGAGAGAGAGAGAGAGAGAGAGAGAGGAGAGAAGAGAGAGAGAGAGAGAGAAAGAGAGAGAGAGAGAATGAATCAGTTTCAGCACTGGTACTAGAACGGTCTGGATCTATTTTCCCACAACGCTGAACAACAGGTGGTGACTACGTGACCGCACTGACTGTGTGACCGCACTGACCTTCACCCTGATCCTTTCCAGTCGAGTTATGGTCAGGGCCCATGGCACTGGAATAACACCACACACACACCACACACACACACCACAGAGAGGTCATGTGTGTTTTGGTGGAGGACTATAAGAAGCGTTCTGGAAAATGTTTATCTCTGTTCGATGAATTTATTCTTTTTTTTATTTTTATCTCTGTTCCATTTTGCTGAATTCAAACACGCAAATTTTTTGTAAGCTTTGTACACGCTCATTACCACGCAACTCATGCACGCCCAGCTCACGCACAGCATTCGCCTATAACACATACTAACCCTACACGCACGCATGCACATGCTTGCACTCAACGCATGCAATGCACGCCACGCACACATACAAACATACACACAGGCGCGCGGCCGCGCGGCGCCCGCGCTCTTATCTCGTCTGATAACGCAGTCGCACCACACACACGCACTATTCACGGTAGGCACAATATCCACATGCACGCACAGGCGCGCGGAGAGCACACTCCCACAACGCGCGCTCGTGCGTGCGTGCGGCAGCACGACACTCACTCCACACGCAGCTCCAGCATTGTCATGTGCGTGCGCACGCACTCACGGACAGCACGCACACACACCACTTTCACAACACCAAACGCCACGCACGCACGGCACGCACGCAACGCACAGCACATTCACATCACGGCACAGCCACCACACACACACACACACACACAGGTTTCGCCGTTTGCACACACACGGACTGCGTGACCCCCACTGAATGCTTTTGGAGGCCTAAAGTTAATGCTTCCTTGTTTTCCCGAACCAGTCCTTATCTAGAATGAATTTGTGATAACACCGTAAACCTCACTCGTTTATGTCTATTTTTTTTCCAGAAAAAAAAACCGGTCATGTTTCAAGAAGGAGGTGATCATAGAGAAATGGGATTATCATAACTAAATTTTCCTCACAGAACAAAAAAGTGATTGTAAAAACCAACAACATATGATGCTACACCAATAAATCATCATGACAAACTTTTTTTTCAGGAAAACAGTTAATTTCTTTTGAGAACATTGTGATGTGAGGGGAAATGAATCGTCACTAATTTCCCGAGAAGCCAAGTCACTGTCCTTCAACACACGGTACAAATATGACCTCACAATCATTACTCACTAATCCCATACATTATGACCGGAACGCAAACAAGTCACCGACCTTCAAACAACAGGTTAAACGATTATTGTCACTTATTCCCTGGAAAGAGTTATTTTTCAAGATCGCCGTGATGTTAGTGACATAGGATTATTGTATTATCCTTTCCCGATTTTAAAAAAACACACGGTTCTTTTTGTTTGTTTTCAGGAAAATTGAACTCTTTGACCTCTACACCTCTTCCCCTCAAATACATTCTGAATTCTATTGATTGACTTAACTGTGGAGGGCTACTACCCGCAAAATGGCCCAAAGGCCCTTAATCCCGTCCTCCCAGATGCACTACAAAAACCATTAAAAAAAACCGGAGAGAGACAGAGACCGAGAGTCGACGTGACCTAGAGAGAGGAGATAGATCTATGATGATGGGGCTGAGGGGCGTGGCAGGCAGACGCGTTAGACAGCACCGAATGTACAGACAACCACGTCTAGTTTCTTTGTGGAAAGATGGAGAAGAATAGTCACCCAAGCGGCGGTTATGGCGGTTCACAACAAATGTAAGCGCACCACCCGATTTTTTACGGCCCTCCCTCCACCTTGCGATTGGACACAGTTTTATACGGTTACACACGTGGGTTTCTTCGTCGGAGACCCCTTTTCTCCTCTCTGATCAACCCCTGTATGGCCATCCCATTATTCTCATCTCGTCAACACGCACGGTGGCCCTCCTATAACTCGCATCCACTCGTGCTCTGTCGCTCTCTCTGGTCTCATCGTCTGTTTCTCTCTCCTCTGTCTCTGTCTGTCTCTGTACGTGTCTGTTTGTCGGTCTCTCTCGCTCTCTCCTTATCTCTCTCTCTCATCTCTCTGCTCGCCCCTGTCGCTCGGGTCTGCCAAGCACTTGCATGTTTGTCCCACATCTGTCTGGTTCATAGCTCTCCTCTCCTCTCCTATCTCTCTTCCTTCTCTCAATCTTCCAAGCTCTCCCAGATCTAGATCTTCTCTCGACGTTTGTTTTGCCAGGTCTGCGCCGTCCCTTTTGTCTCTCTGTCTCTTATCTCCTTCTCCCTCTGGACTCTGTCTCACTCCTCACCTCCTCTCTGCGGGCCTGTCTGTCTGTCCTCTCTGTCTCTGTCTGTCGGTCGTTCTCTCTCCTCTTCTTCTGCTGTTTGTGCCAGCTCCACTTGCTTTTGTCGTCTCTGGTCTGTCAGGATTTTTGTATGCCTGTTGATCGTCTTGTTTCGTCTGTCTGTCATTGTTGCCTCTCTTTTGTTGTCTCGCTCTCCCACTCTCTCTCGGTCCCCCCATTTTTTTGTTTCCGTCGTTTAAAGACAATTTTTTTTTTTTTTCATGCTATCTCTGACCCCTCTCTAGTCGGTTCTTGACGTCCGCCGCCTTCCCCCGTTCTTTGACAACGTGAAGCGACTTGTTGTTGGTGGGTATCCCAGACTGCCCTCATTGCGGCGTGTATGCAAAGGGCGTTTGTTAGCTTCGTTGTTTTGCTATCCAACCTGTGGTGTCTAGAGAGAGAGAGACCCGACAGAGAGAGCGCGCGAGAGCGGGGGAGGAGCGCGAGAAGGAAAGGAGAGAGAGTAGTGTGTGTGTGTGTGGGTGTGTTGTGGTGTTTTGTTGGGTTGTTTTTTTGTGTGTGTGTGCGCGCGACGCGCGCGAGACGAGCAGAGAGCCAGGCGGGACCGAGCGGGAGCGAGAGGAGGGAGGTGGGGTGGGAGGGCGGGCGAGCGAGGGGGTGTGGAGAGCGAGAGCGAGAGCGAGCGAGAGGGGGGTGGGACGGGGGGGGACGCCCCTTTTCCCCCCTGCCCCCCGTGTTGTCTTGTGGTTCTTTTTTTCCCCCCCCCGTCCCCTTGTCGGGGACCTCGGCCTTTTTCTTGTCTTCGGTCACGGGTTGGTGTTTTTTTTTGTTTTGGGGGCGGCTGGGGCGGGTTTTTGCTTTTTTCCGCTGCGCGTTTGGCTCTTTTGCGTGTTGCTTTTTTTTTTTTGCTGTTTCTTGCGCCCCCCCCTTTTCACGTTTTTTTTCCCGTAGTGTTTTTTTTTTTTTCGGCCGGTCCCCGCCGCGTTTTTTTTTTTTTTTTTTGGGTTGGGGGGCCCTTTTTGTCTCTCTCCGGAGTCTCTTTCCCGCGGTCCGGGCTCTTTTTTTCTGCCGTGGGTTCCTTGTGATCCCCGCCACCGCGCACCCGACCTTTGTCCCCTCCCCACCCCCCGCGGACGAGTCCGCGCAGCCCACAGCGGAGCCAATCGCGAGGGGAGGAGCTTTGTTGGAGGGCCTTTTGTTTTCGTGCTTGCGGACCCCCCCTGGAGGACCAGAAGAGGCAGTGAACCGGCCCCCCATTTGTTCCCTCGCTGGATAGTGTTTGGTATTTTCAAGCGACAGCCAGAGAGAGCGGAGCGAGGAGCGAGGGCAGGGAGGGAGGGGGGGTTTTTAAAGACGGGGAAGGGGAGGATTCCTTTTTTTTCCCTCATTTTTTTTCCCCCTAGGATTTCCTCCTTGTTTTTTTTTTTTTTTTTTCGGCTGCCTTCGCGTTTCCCCCCTTCTCCTTGTTTTTTCTTTTGTTTTTGTTTTTCTTGCTCGGTTTTTGCCCGTTAAGTTTTTTTTCTCTTTGTGCGTTCACCGGCTTTTTTGCTGAATCCCCTTTTCCCCCAATCCCTCCGTCACTGTCTTTTTCCACAACCGCAGCTCTTTTTTTTGTGAGTGCTTCCCCCTTCGCACGTTCAAATATTTTCAGTTTCCTCCTTTGTCCCCCCCCCTTTCCTTTTTTTATTATTTTTCTTCTTCCTCTATCCTTTTTTTCCTTCCCCTTTCTTCATTCAACACACAAAGCGTCGTGCAGTTGCCTGTGTTACGGTGTCAGTTGTCTGTGAATGCGTGCCCGGTATATCGTACTGTTTGATTCCCTTTGAGTTTTTTGTTTTTCTGGACACGGTCTGTCTGCTTTTTCCAGCATCGGACAGACGGTCGTCCGGCCACTGAATGTGATCAGTCCTTTGCGTGAAGGGATTGTGTTTTATTTGATGCCCGAGTATCAATTCGGACGACTGTCCATGTTGGCGTCCCCAGCTTATGAGGGGGGGGGGGGGGGGTTATCAACGCCTCATTCCTTTCGCCTTCCGTTTTGTGCTCCCAATTCCTTATAGTGCTATGGACGAATTTGTATATTGGTAAAAATTTTTAGAGATGATCCGATAGTCAGGATCGGCTAGTGCGTAATTTCCCTCTTCCCGTCCCTCCCTATTGCTAACTTACAGTGATTCTTTAATCATGATAAGAGAAATAAAGAGGCGCACGAAGAGTTCGAGAGAAGGGCGGAGGAGGGAAGTTATGGCCGGGAGTCGGCGCGAACCGGCCCGAGAGAGAGAGAGAGAAGAGCCGATGTTTGCCTTGACCTTTTTCGGAGAGTTGTTTAGGGGGAGGAGGGCATGGATTCAGGATTCCAGACAGCCGACCCATGACAGTCAAACAAAAACCCAGGCAGCAGAGGGGGTTGCTACCTTACTATCCTTTGAGAGAATGAGTGGAATGTGGCTGATGGCCCCCTCCTCCACACCCCCCCCCCCCCCCCTTTTCCCCCGGTATGTATGTCATGATTCCACAAGGTGGTTGCTTGTTCGGAAAGACATTGACAAGCTCGTAAGCCTGTGCCGGGTCACCTAGCAGGTGTGTGCCTCTTCCTCCCAAGGGTTGTGTTATTGAGGGATTTTTTCCGAATGTTCCCAACT
Source organism: Conus betulinus (assembly GCA_016801955.1). Taxonomy (NCBI): domain Eukaryota; kingdom Metazoa; phylum Mollusca; class Gastropoda; order Neogastropoda; family Conidae; genus Conus; species Conus betulinus. Next base: position 2,836 of record JADBJO010026516.1, on the reverse strand, counting down.
GAGTGATGTTCTATTGTTTGTGGTACTAACTGATCAGACGATATCCAGGGTCTGTGTGGCAACATTTAAATGGAAACCAGTATTACAGATGTGTCGAGTCTGAATGCCAACCGGGCGGACCCAACCCAACAATAACCAACCCCCCTTGCACCCATAGTTCGCGACCCCCCGCGTTCGACCTCCTTCTGTTAGGTCTTCTTTGGTCCAAGTACTCCACCTATGATTGGCCTCCACTTGACCAACAAGAGTGGTTTTTATACGGATTTTTGCACCAGTCCATTTATTTCTGTATATTCCGGTCATCATTTACATGAGAAAAACGAGTCCTCGTCTAATAAAGTCGCAACTCTCCGTCCTCCTAACTTCACATTTTATACTAGAGTCACTTTTGCAACCGAATAAATTAGGTCACTAAGAACCTACACAGAACGATACGCCATAAATGGTGTGACAGCTGTCTTTTGTGTCAGGATCCATCCCAAAAACGTACCGCACCTACGCCCTGCCTGTAGCGCATCAGTTCCTACCAATGAAGCTGGTCTGAGATCCAGCAATTGAGAATATACAGTCAAGAAGTGAATGGAAAACACTGAAACTGTCCCAACCCCCGACCCCCCTGGGATAACACTTCTGCACGTCCAGCCTTATTAACAGTGCACCGAAAGACGGCTCGCTTATGTCTGGATATCATGCAGCTTTCCCCGCCCACGGAGTCGCCCCATTGACGACAGGGATCGGGCATCACTGCCCATACAATGCCACAAAGAAATTAACTCACAACAACCAAGTACACACCTGCACCACTTCCCTACTACACCCTCCCATATTGGCCCTGTACAGAGCTGCCACAAGAGCTACCAGCTATTTCACAGTATAACCACTAATCAATGCCCCACTTAATCTCTCAGTACCATACGTTATAACAAAAAAAGATTAAGCATACCATAAATATTCGCGGTAAAGAAAACAATTCATTCCAGACCTAGACCCCTGTATGATCAGGAAAGCAGAAGCATACAGAAGATGGACAGACAACAGATCAAGACAGACAAACAGCAGGCCCGACAAACCGACAGACAGGCAGACAGCAGATAGTAGATAGATAGATAGATAGATAGATAACACTAGTTGCGGATAAATTGCCATTGCAAGGACGCCGAGGGGGCGGGGGCTCTTCACCTCGCTGCGCCGCTTTGGCATTCCAAGCACGTTGGATTCAGAGGGCGGAGCGGCCGTGGGGCCCCAAGAGGCTGGAGCAGGGAACGGGAGCTCATTCCAGAAGACACATGTCAAGCGCCAACTCAGGAAACTGTTACGGCGAAGTAACGGAGGGAGCGAAAAATCCTGGCGGCGTCCACAACAGGAAAGAGCGTCTTGTGGCCCATCTAGGCATGGCAGGCCCCGTGATCCAGGTTCCTCTAAGACTGGGGGTTACGTCACAGCGGAATCCGGCCAGGGCCGATCTAAGGGTCGAAAGGGTTCGTCTTCGCCATTCGTCTGGCTTTTTTGCGTGAACCCATCCTGCTTTATGTTGACCCATCGTGTTAAGTCACCACAATCTTGATCATACAGAGCATGTTGTTGTTGTTCACTTTCATTTCCACTTGTTCCTTTAGCAACTCGCCGTCTGTGTCTCTTCCCCCCCACGTGTCTCACTTCAAACGCCACTTGTTATCCCACAAGACTTGGGTACATTTTCTTCAATTTCTTAAATTTCGACGCCCGCGCTCCGCCTGTACTTCTCTCCGCTCTTCCTTGTAGACTCTTGTTGTATTATGCTTTTCAGTAACAACCCATCCTGTGTCCTATTTGGTACCCTTTCTTTGTTATATATTATCTATCTAGTATATCTATGTTACGTATGCATGGTTATTTTTGTATCTATAGTGTCTAAGTGTTATCAGTCCTTATCTTATCTTATTATCCATCTGTGCGTCTTTCGCTCTTTGTCTGTTTGACACACCCGCCCATTACAAAGACTGTGTGTTTCCGCTTCTGTACGTGGGTGCGATGTTATTCCCAACCCGAGCTACATGCTTAACATGCGTTCGTGTGTGTGTGTGTGTGTGGCGTGTGTGCTGTGTGTGTGTGTGTGTGTGTGTGTGTGAGAAGACCCCCGAGGGAGAGCTGTATTATTTACAGGATCCCGTGGATTTTTTTTTTTTTTATTTTCCCCCTTCTTCATTCCCCTCTGTTTGTTGAGTGAGTGGAATGAGTGATTTTCGTGAGTGTATATGTACGTGTGGTTGCGTTGCGTGCTTGCGTGTGTGGGTGCTGTGTGTGGTGGGTGGTTGTGTGTGTGGTTAGAAGAATGAGTTAAGGAGTGGTCGCTGGCCCGTGTTAAGGAGTGAGTGTGTTACGTGGTGTGTGGGTGGGCTTGTGTGTGTAGGGTGTGGTGTGTGTGTGTGCATGTCACCTTTATGCCTTTCTTGCCGTCCGCTATTTATATTGGTACGCGTGTTGTGTGTGTGGTGTGTGTGTGCTGTGTGCGGTGTTGGGGCGGGTGTGTGCGCGCGGGAGTGCGTGGGCGCGCAGCGTATGTGAATTGTGTTCAGAACATTTACTCTCGCGAATTGCTCAGACAGGTTCCTAAAAGCGACCTGCAGTGGGTGTGTGAATGGAGGAATGCAGAGAATACATAGGACTTGTGTGACGCAGGGCCGAGGGGAGAAGGCGGTGTCCACACTAACTTACACTTGATAGACCAAGAGCAGAGGTAAGGGATCGGATGTAGCCTCGTGTGTTCATTATAGTGTCGTGTTCTGTCGGAGTCCTTCCCTCCTGCGGTGACTATGCCACGTGTGAGCACACGTGGGGGGTGCGGGACTGTTCCGTG
>JADBJO010026515.1:0-10000 GCA_016801955.1 Conus betulinus | reverse complement strand
CTACCAGAATCCATCTTCCTCCTCCCCCACCATGTCTGGTGCCATGGATTTTTTGTGTGTGGTTGGATGTTTTTTTTATTTATTATTTATTTATCAGTGGTTTTGTTTGTTTACTTATTCATTTACTTATTTATGTATGTATTTATTTTGTTTATTTTCCATAATTACATATCACAAAAACACGTTAGAAATATACTGCAAGTTACATTTATATGCGTGTCGAAATATACCAACATTTCTTTTTTTCTCGGAGAAGTGTGGAGTGGTGTTGTGGAGGCGGTGGTGGTGGTGGTGGTGGTATATGCGTGGTGTGTGTGGGGGGGGGGGGGGGGGAGGGGGGGTGGCTGGGTGGGTGCGTGTGTGTGAATATGTATTTGTGTGAATGTGCTTGTGTACATGTGCGATTGTGTGTGTGCGTGTGTTCGTGTGTATGTGAGACAGAGAGAGAGAGAGAGAGAGAGGAGAGAGAGAGAGAGAGAGAGAGAGAGAGAGAGAGGGAGAGAGAGAGAGACAGACAGACAGACAGACAGACAGAAAGAGACAGAGAGAGGACAGAGCGACAGAGAGAGAGGCAGAGTCAGAGACAGAGAGAGAGAGGGAGACAGACAGACAGACAGACATGCGGACGAACGGACGGACAGAGAGACAGACAGACAGACAGAGCTCGGGGATTTATTCTATTATCGTTTGTTCTCTCTCTCTCTCTCTCTCTCTCTCTCTCTCTCTCTCTCTCTCTCTCTCTCTCTCTCTCTCATATTTCAAAAAAACTGATTTTCTCTTTAGTTTGTTTTTGAAAATGAGCACGACATTGCATTGCAATGAACCCAAGATCAGCAGAAGAATTATAACTTAACGACATTAACTTCAGCATGTGTGTGTGTGTGTGTGGGGGGGGGGGGGGGGGGGGGGGGGGGGGGGGCTCGCGCTTACGTATGCGTAAATGTGAACTTATTAGACATTTCACCCTTATCTTTAAGAAAAGAATGGATTAATCCACACCAGAAATCAAACCTCTTGTTCCCTGCTACCATCGCGAACTACCGACAAAATCATCATTGGAAACTCCAAATGGGTTTGTTGACTTTTCACAGTATCCATCAGTTTGTTTTTCAGTCTATCAGTGGGCTACCGACGATATCGTCATTGCAATCTCCAAGTGGGTCATATGAGCTACCAGGAATATCGTCATTGCAATCTCCAAGTGGGTCATATGAGCTACCGACAATATCGTCATTGCAATCTCCAAGTGGGCCACGTTGATTTTTCACCCGTATCCATCAGTTGTGTTTTTCAGTCTATCAGTGGGATGACGCTTAAAATCTACTTAACGACTGTGACAAAACGTGGTGGGGAAGACGGGATGGGATTGCAGTTGAAAGACAAATTCGTCACTTTTTTTTTCTTTTTTTTAACTCAGATCCGGATTAAAGAGCGAATCCAGCATCCGTTCGACTTTGGCAAACGTCTGCGCTCTCCCGGAAGCCCCTCTCACTAGTCCTGTTATGGTTTTAGTTCCAGGGGGGGTAAAGTAGAGGCGGGACCCTCTGAACCCATGACACCGTGCGGTCCGACAACACAAGGTAAGCGGCGACGTTGCTGCTGCAGACTGGGAAAACGTGTGGCGGCGTCTGGCGGCCTTACACTGCTGTGTGCGGGCGGGAGGGTGGTACGTACACTGAGGCAGCCGTGTGTTGTGGTCCCACACGCTGGGAAAGGGGTGAAGCTGTCAGAGTGTGTTGACTGGTGTGCGGTGGCGGTCACAGAACAAGGGCGTAGTACTGGCAAGCACCAGCATTGTTAGGGGAACTTCGGGGATGGGGCTCTTAGTCAGTGCACTTCGTGCTGGGGATAAGGAAGGGTGGCTGTCACGGTTTCAGGGGATGGAGACTAGGGTGGTTTTTTTTTTCTGTTTTAGTTGACGGTTTATGGTGAACGACTTAGTGAATGCAACATGTGGAAAATAAGTTGTTTGGGTGGAAGCAGTGTAAACATCAAGCATGTTTTTTGAAGCTTGGATATCTTGTCTGCATGGAAGATGTGTAAACATTGTGTTCTTGAAGCTTGGGTATTCTAGGAGGGTTTGGCATTCGCGTTAAAACAGCTGAAGTTTCAGTGAAACCCGAGGCTCGTTACCATTAGAACACTTTTACTTTTAAATCTTCTGCTGAATTTGAATATCGATCAGTGATTCTGCAAAAAATGTCTACAAGAAAATCGACGACGAATCGATAGCACTAATAACCACTTGCTATCGTAACTTGTGAGTATTTTTTTTTTCAATTTCAAATGTGTGTGCTGGATTGAGTTTTGACCATTGATATATTCTATGGATGTGCGGTACGGAGTGCTCAGTTTGGACAGGATTCATCACAAGTGTGCGCCAACCACAGATCTGTTTGTGTATGTGGTTAGGTTGTTGTTCATGTGTCGATAGGTTGGCACTGTCTCTCTTCAGCTCCTTCTATTGTTATTTCCCCCTCACTGAATATTTAAATGTAAGCAAACCCCCAAGTCACAGGTGAGGAGCATAGTAGGTCTGCAGGTGCAAGGCGAGAAAAGTTGTGGCCTAACGTGTGTCAACTGAATCTGTCGATGCGCGGGAATATGCGCTTGAAAGTCAACACAACCCTAGGTTTCCTGTCTTTTCCCGTCAATAAATGTGCCACGAAAGGTCGATTTCAGGTTGTTTGTAGAGAGAGAATACAGAGTGACGAATTCAGTCCGGAGTATTATTGATTTTCACAAAAAAGAAAACGGTAGGTTGGATGATGCTCATTAGGCACCGTCGGTTTCACGTGTTGCCACCAGCGCACGATTTTAACAGGTATTGATTTTGTGTCTGAAGTGACACTGAGTGCACGTGTCAGCTGACTGTCATCTCATTAAATGCCTCTTAGCCCCCCCCCCCCCCCCCCCACCCCCACCCCCCTCCCCCTTCAACCAGCTGAGTCTGTTGTTTATTTGCTAGGATCTATGTACTGTAATGCTTAGACTACATGAAAGTACCAACCATCGTGGTGATGTGGCTAGCGTCGCAGCTTTAGAGGGCTGGGTGGCCACAGGTTCGACTCCGTTTTGGCATTTATTCATAGTTTGTTGGTCCTGGCTGCCCTCCCTATCCAGAGCTGCGGTGTGATAGCAGCTCGCTCAGACGGGAAGTCTGGAATCCCCAGAGACGAGGTTTCATTCGCATAACGGATGGGTCCCTGAGACTGTTGCTCAGGCTCCCTTACCGACACTGCAGGTGTCGGTATCTCACGGCATAATCAACCCCGGGATATACATATAGCGAAAAAAAAAGTTACAGCGCTGTCATGTCGCATTGGAACAGAGTAGAAATCCCATACCATCATTTTTGTCATCTTCATTCTCGCTTGTCATGTTTTCTGAAAGTACCGAATTCTGTGACATTTCAAGCTCTTATATGGTGACCTCAGTTTCGATTTCCTATCCACATCCATGGCCATGGTGACTTCGTGTCTGTGTTGTCACTACCAGGCAAGTCAATGGGATTGTCCTTGGCTGGACATGGTGACTCCATTGGGAGGAGGGGGGGGGGGGGGGGTCTGAGGTCATTCGTTCTCTCTTTCCGGGACTAAGCAATTATTGTCATATGTGGTGTGGGGAGGGGGGAGGTGGGGGAGGTGGGGGGGGGGTGCATGGTGGAGGCATGCTAGGTGATTGTCGTTGCCGTAAGTTGAATCTCAATCTGAAAGGCAACCCGACTGAAACACCGACCGAAGGGTTCTCGCCGCCGCGGGGTTTGCTCTGGTGGGTTGCCATCATGAAGTCCTGAAACCTACTCTTCTTTGCGGACTACGGGCGGAGCTGGGGCTGCGGCAGGACATTGCTACCTGGACGTGTGGCTGTGTTATGTAGGCAGCTGGATGGGATGAGGGGGGGGGGCGGGGGGGGGGGGGGGGGGGCGGATTTGGGATTGGGGGAGAGGGGATGTGCATGGAGTTCAGTGAGGGACATTGGAAGATGAGAGGGGTGCCTGGCAGAAGTGAATCTGAGTGAGGGAATAGCAGTAGCAGACACCCAGTCAGAACCCTGTTCCTGTTAGTAGAAGCAGTAGTAGTTTAGCAGGCCAGCTCCAGTAGCTAGTAGTAGTAGTAGCAGATTTTTGTTGATGTTTAGTCGCCAGAGCAGCAGAAAGAAGTAAATAGCAGTAGTAGGTATTAGTTGGTAGCAGTTAGCTAGCTCTTAGTAGTAGTAGTAGTAGTTAGTCTAGCAGCAGCAGCAGCAGCAGCAGAGTAGTAGCAGTAGTAGTAGTAGTAGCAGTAGTAGCGTAGTAGTAGTAGTAGTAGCTAGCAGTGTGGTAGCGCAGTGTGTGACAGCGGTAATAGCAGTAGTAGTAGCACGTAGAGCAGTTAGCAGTAGTCGTAGTAGTAGCAGCAACGTAGCAGCAGTAATACTAGTAAGAGTAGCAGAAGCAGCCGTAGCCAGAAGATAGTAGAAGTGGTAATAGTGGTAGCGGTACAAGTAGTAGCAGCAGCAGCGCAGATAGTGGCAGAGTAGTAGCAGTCGAACAGAAGGGAGGAGGAGAGAGCAGAGTGTGTATTACTTTCACACACACCACACAGCACACACACACACACAAACAACCACAAACACCAACACACACACACGAACATACATTACGAAAATGATCCTGCTGTTGTGTGAGTTATCACTAACGCTGTCTATGCAGCTGAAAACAGGAGGTCATACAACTATAACCATGGGAGAGAGAGACGAGCGAGAGCGAGAGAGAGGGGAGGAGAGAAGAGAGAGAGAAGGGAAGAGGAGAGCGCGAGCGAATGAGACGGACACTGAGAGGAGAGAGAGGGAAAAGTCGAAAGAGGGAGGAAGGATGAGAGGAAGGGAGGATGAGGAGAGGGGAGAGAGAGAGAGAGAGCGCGGAGGAGTGAGGAGAGAGAGGACGGAGAAGATTCAGGGAGGAGACGCGGAGAGCGAGGGAGAAGATGAAGAGCCGAGTCTGAGGAGAGAGAGAGAGATTAAGAGAGGCGAACCATTGGAACAGGCAACTGCCTTGGCAAGCTCGGGCCCCCCCCCCCCCAAAACAACAAAACAGGGGAAACAAACGTATACTATGGATGGCTAAAGATACTGAAGATAAAAGCTGTGGTCAGGGGCGAACGAAATAAACCTCCAAGGACAGGACGCGTGAACAGACGACACAAGCCACAGAACCAAGAGAAGAGGAGAGAGAAGAGAGAAAAGGAGAGAGAGAGAGAGACAGACAGGAGACAGGAGGAGAGAGAGACGAGAGAGAGAGAGAAGAGAGAACACTACATGAACATTTTTTGTCAGTAGCTACACAGCCTGATGACATGGGAGAGTGCCAAAGTAAAAAGCTAAATAAACGTTAAACAGTAAAATCCACAACAAACATTGATAGAAAACAAGGCTATTATTCCAAGCACCATGAAGATGCGGAGAGAGAGAGAGGAGAGAGAAGCGGAGGAGAAGGAGGAGAAGCCCGAGAAGGAGAGAAGAGAGAGACAGGCAGGACAGGTTGACAGACAGACAGACAGAGACAGACAGGAGGAGAGGACGGATGAGAAGAGCGGCGAAGAGGGCGAGGAGAGAGAGGAGAGGAGACGGAGAGAGAGGAGGCGGAGAGAGAGGAAAGCAACAAACACACAAAGATATTTATCCGATGATGAATCCTAAGAAAAAATGATGTACCAAGTACATAAATTACATACATAATACATAAATACATACAGTGCAAGTAGGATACATCCATACATACATACGTACTACATAACATGCATCACAATACATACCGACAGACAGACATACAAACCTACATTCATTCCCTGCATCGCATACATACTATATATCATATCACTTACTTTTAAGCGTCAACTTGTTCAAATATTAATAAAAAGCATTGCATAAACATATAGCTAATACATACAACAATACATATTTATGTCTGGAGTGTGTTAATTCTAGACATAAATATGTATCTTAGGTATGTATTATGTATACATTACATACACACACACACACACACACACACACCACACAACACACACACACACACACACCACACACACGTTACATACTTACATACAACATACATACATTACACTCATACATACATTCATTCCATTTTTTTCTTTCATAAACATCCAACCCCCTTCTCCTTTTTTTTTTCTTCCTTTTTCGTTTTTGAATCTTTGCCAAGTCATCATGTAATGACGGAGGAATTGTTTCGTCCCCCCCCCCCCCCCCCCCCCCCCCCCCCCCACCCCCCCCCCCCCCCCCCCCCCCCCCCCCACTCCCCCCCCACCCCCCACCCCCCCCCCCCCCCCCCCACCACCCCCCCCCCCCCCCCCCCCCCCCCCCCCCCCCCCCCCCCCACCCCCCCCCCCCCCCCCACCCCCCCACCCCCCCCACCCCCCCCCCCCCCCCCCCCCCCCCCCCCCCCCACCCCCCCCCCCCCCCCCCCCCCCCCCCCCCCCCCCCCCCCCCCCCCCCCACCCCCCCCCCCCCCCCCCCCACCCCCCACCTCCCACTACCTAATGTTCAACGAGATAGATCAGCTCGATGATAGCATAGATGATAGATGTAGAGAGATAGATAGATAGATAGATAGATAGATAGAAGAAGGAAGGAGGAAAACGCAAGTGTAACCAAATCAAAACAGAGTATTAACATGTAAAACGGTGGCACAAACAAGCCTGTTTCAGAAACGACGCAATAACGATAAGCAAATACGACAAAAAATATAAAAAAAAAGAAAAGAAACCGCAAACGAAAAAGAAAAAAGGAACACAAAAGGTATGAGAAAGAATTGGTGCATGAGAGGTGAACGAACGCATGTCGAACAAAGAAGACACCAAACCAAATAGGGCAAACCAAGCACAAAGCACAGCCAGACACATCAAGAAAGATAAGGAATGTACAGCAGAAGACATGAAAACAGAACAAAACGTGACGTTTATGCGAACGAGGATTGAGAGGAGAGATACATATAAACTGCGACAAAAAAACAAAGGCAGATAAGGATGATAATCGAGGATGGGAAGTTTTCCTGGCAACGGGTCATGCAATGAAAAAGGGAAAGGGGAATCTTGAGAGAGGGAAGGGACAAGCTTTTGTATTTAGACAAAAAAAGAACTAAAAAAAAACAGAAGCAGAAAGAAAAAATCCAGGGGAGGAAAAGACACGAATAACACAACAAAAATTTTAACAGGTATAAGTTAGGAGTACTTTTTTTGTCTGCGGTTCCCTTTACGGCCCAAAAGACGAAGAAATAGACGAAAAGAAGCAGGCACTGAAGCCCCGCAGCAAAACGGAGTTAAACAGACAAAAAAACAAAAAAGAAAGAACGTCACGGAAAGCAACAGCCGGAACTTCTTTAAAGGACAACGCAACAAAAACACCCGGCAAGCCAGGGAAGGAAAGTTTGAAACTGAAAAACAAAAATACAAACCATCCACCCCCCTCATCCCTGCCAACAAAAAAGAAGGGATTGGCAGGGAGTTTACGCCAGGAGAGGAAAAGAAAAAAGTTAACGGAAAAAAAAGGCAGGACAGAGCAAGAATGCTCAAAGTGAGCCCCAAGCGACAGCAACAAAGAGCACCGAAATAGCTGTGGGAGAGCCGACAAGAGCCCAGGTTCTTTATAGACAAGTGCAGTGGCAAGTTAAGTCTCTGTTCAAACCGCTACCGTAATTCGTCGTGAGACCTCCAAACTAGTGCCAGGGGAACAGGTGCGCCAGTGTGGAGGGGAAGACATTACAGCGATGGCGGGGGCCGGCCTTTTCCTCCGATCCTGACGCATGGGAATCGGATGTGGAGGAGCGGAGTAAGGTTTCTCCCCTTCTAATTAGTAGTTGATTTGAATCGATGGATGTCAGACGTTACAAGTGAAGGTTTGTAGTGATTTATTTTTCCGTCTGTGTTTTAGGTGGGGAATTCGTGTTGGTATGTGTAGTGTGTGGGTGTGTGTGTGTGTGTGTGTGTGGTGTGTGTGTGGTGTGTGAGTGTGGTGCGTGCGTGCCGTGGTGCGTGGCGTGCGAGTGTGTGTGGGTGGGGTGTGTGTGTGTGTGTGTGTGTGTGGTGTGGTGTAAGAGACGGGGTTGCGTTGCGTTACGTGTGTGGTGTGTGTGGTGTTGTGTAGTGTCTGTGTGTGTGTGCGTGCAGTGCGTGCGTGCTGTGTGTGTGTTTGTGTGTGTGTGTGTGTGTGTGTGTGTGTGTGTGTACGCGCTGGGCGCGTGCGACGTGAATGTGTGTGTGTTTGTTGTGTTGTGTGTGTGTGTTGGTGGCGTCCGTGCGTGCGTGGTGCGTGCGTTGCGTGGTGGTGTAGTGGTGTGTCTGTGGGTGTGGGTTGTGTTGTCTGTTTCTGTCTGTTCCGTCTGTCTGTTGTACCGTAGATAGTCTACTGTGTGTATATCTGTTATTACTTACACCCCCGTCTGCACCATGCTGCCAGAACACGCCTCGCTTTACTGTGTATTTCGTTTTTGTCTGCTTCTTTTGACTGTTATCGCTCGCCTCCTATGGTTATTTCAATGATACTCACCTCTCTGTGTTGCGATCCTTCTTCTTGCCTTTCCTGCCAGCGAAGGTTCTGCGATCGCATCACTCAAGTATGTCCCGGTCACGTACCCCGCCTTATCTTTTTGTGTATGTAGCCTGCGACGTTCTGTCTGTTGTATGGCCTCTTTTACTTGTCCCTCCTGACTGAACTGCACCTAGACACACTAGGAATGTGTTACAGTACACACACACACAACACAACACTAACAAACACCAACCAACACAACACCTACACAAACAACCAACAACACCACATACAACAACACCACCCACACGCACACACAAACACACACAACACAACACACCACACACACACATCACAAGAGGACACATGTCCCACATTATATGGGGTTATGTATCCGTGCATTCGGATGTATGTCGGTGTGTGTGTGGTCTGATGCGTGCGTGGTGCCGTCTGTGGCAACCACCGAGCCAGCAACAGCCGGGGTGGTTGTGCTGCTGTGGGTGTGTGTGCCGCGCGCGTGTGTATTGTTATTGTGTGTGTGTGAGTGACCATCGCGGCGTGACGCTGTGGTGCGTACGCCTGTACGTTAGTGGTTGTGTACTGCTCGTGTGTGTAGTGTGTGTGTCCTGTCGTGTGTGTGTGTGTGTGTGTGTGGGTGTGTTTGTGGTAGTGTGGTGTGTGTGCCCCCGGGTGCGCGCGAGCGCCCCACTCACACGGATGAGAGACGACGACAGAGAGGAGACAGAGCCAGAGAAAGAGAAGGAAGCGTCCCCCCTCGTCACTCCACCCCAGACCAGGAAAGCAGGGACAGAGCTATTTCCCCGTTACCCGTATCTTTCATATAATTGTTCAGCATTATATGATACTATATAGATTAGATAGCATAGATGATGTATATATATATATATATATATATATATATATATAATATATATATATATATATATATCCTATTCTCCGTGTGCAGAACGTGCTCAAAATACGCAAGCGCACGTGTGCGCATATGTCTAGTATGAATAGTGCTTATCACTGTAAACAGCTGTTTTCCCTAACACGCTTGAGCAGTTGTCCGTGATGACATGGGCCTCTTGGTCTGTTTTCAACCTTTTGCTATTCTTTGAAACCTCGTTTACTACTAAAACTTAACCTCCTCGACGCCTTTCCTCATCTCATTTCTCGTCTCTGTCTGACCTCGCTCCTTTTCTCTGTGTCTCTATCTGAATCTGCTCTCTCTCTGTCTGTCTGTCTGTCTCTCTCTCTTATCTTTTTTTTTTTTAACTTACCTCTCTCTCCTTTCTAATTATGTATAGGCTCTGTCTGTATGTCTGTAGTATCTCTCCTACTCCTCCTTCCTCTCTCTCTCTCTCCTCTTCTCTCTCTCTCGTCTCCCCTCATCAAACACCACCACACACACAAAACAACACACAAACACACAACCCACAACACACACCCACACACACCACACACATCTCAA
>JADBJO010026514.1:10000-13897 GCA_016801955.1 Conus betulinus | reverse complement strand
CTGTTGCGCTGTGTGTCGTGTTTGTCAATGGTGTGTGTGTTGTGTGAGTGTGTGTGTGTGTGTGTGTGTGTGGTCTGGTGTGTTGTGTGGGTATGTGTGTGTGTGTCGTTTGTGTGTGTGTGTGTGTGTATGTGTGTTCGTGTGTGTGGTTTGAAAGAAAAATGACCCAAGAAAAGCGGTGGGGTGACAGTGAAGGGGGGGGGGGGTGGGGGTGCAAAGGAACAAAGGAAAAGGAAAAAAACGAAGAGGAAGGAGGGAAAGAAAAAGGACCAAGAAAAACATTGAAGGAGTTAAAGAAAAATCTCTAATATCTCTCTCTACTATTATCTACTATATATCTCTCTCATCTATCGCCATCTCTCTTCTATCTCACTCTGTTGAGTGTCTGTGGAGTGTGAGTTGTCTTGCGTTTTCTTTTGAGTGCATGCTGTTTGGGCAGCTTGTGTGGTGTTGGGTGGGTGGGGTGGGGGGTGGGGGTGGCCGGGGTGTTGCGGGGGGGGGGGGGGGGGAACGGGGGGGGGAACAGGGCGTTAGAAGGGTCGTAAGATATTGGGGTTATGTTCACATACACTGCTTTCAGAACACGTGCGTATGTGTTATGTGTGGATGAATCTCGTGTTGTCGGGGGCAGTTGTGGGGGTGCGTTTGAGCGTCCAGCTGATGCCACACATGTTGATGTGTGGTGGTGTCGCATATTTGTTTCGTAGTTTATAGCTAACATTCAAAGCTGGCTGACTATTCTGGCTCTCTCTCCGATCTCTCTATTCCTCTATCTCTCTCTCTGTCTGTATGTCGTCTTAGGTCGGTCGTCTGCTCTGTCATCTCTCTCTCTCTCTATCTCTTCTATCTCTCTCTCTCTTCTCCTTGCTTGCTTTCCCTCTCATAGACTGTCTTATCTGAGTCACCAGGGACCGGCAAGCATCCGTCAGAAGAGGGTCAGAAAGTGTAGGTCAGGAAATACGCGGCAGTGGGCCGATCGATCCCGCAAGAACAAGGAGACGGCGGTGTACAGTTTCTTCGCTTTCCGCGCGCTACACGTGAGTGAAAGAGGCGCTTCCGTTCAAACAAAGCAGGACTAGCCTGGTAAGAGCGGGAAAGTGGGACTCTGGCAGCGGTTGCTTGTGATGTGGTTGTTTTGATGATGATGATGATCATGAGGATGATGCTGAGATGATGATATGATATGAGATAGATTGCTGATTATGCTGATGATGAGAATTATGATGATGATGCTGATGATAATGAGCTGATGGATGATATGATTACGCTTGATGTATGATGATGATGATGGAAGATGATGATGGATTATGACGCGACGGACGACGACGACGACCGACGACGACGATGGATGAGGTGAGGTGATATTGTATCTGTTTTTTTTTCTTTTCCACACAAATGTTTTCGGTCTCGGCACGCAGGACCGATGGGTCAGTGCCAATAAAAGTCCGACGAGGCGGGAAGCGTGGGACTGGAATTTCTTCTTTTGTTTTTCTGAGGGCAAGGGGGGGGGGGGGGGGGAGGGGGGGGGGGGGGGGGGGAGAGGTAGGGGGGGGGGGGGGGGGTACGCAATAGGGGGGGGGGGAGGGACAAAAGAGTCAAGGGGAGGCAGGAGACCGGGGGGCCGGACCAAAAGAGGACACCGACAGTTGACCCTGGCCGCACCCCCCCCCACCCCCCCCCCCCATTTTGTCTATTGTTGTTTTGCATTAGTTAAAGCTTTGTTTGTATTTCTGATTTTTGTGTGGGTTTAGTCTTCTTGTGGTTGTTTTGTTGGTATATGCTTTTTATTTTTTTTTTTGGTGTTCTTTTTATCTTAGGGTTTTTTTTCATTTTATGATATGTCGATGCTACACCACACACAACACACACTCTCCATCCTCAACCCCCTACCCAATACAGAGAGCTGACATGTTTATGAAACACACTGCGTAAGTTAGTTGACAACAGCCCCCACCTCCAGTCCCCCCCCCCCCCCCCCCCCCCCCGCCCACCCCGCTCTCCCTCCCCCCCTCAATCCCTGTGATCATACCACGAACCCAGCCAGCTAAAGAGACGAAAGAAAAAGAAAAAACGAAAGAAAAAGCAGTGTGGATGAAGGAAATGGGAAAGTAGGGGGACGGGGGGGGGGGGGGGGGAGGGGGAGGAGTGCGGGGTGATCAGAGACAATAAAAAGAAGAAAAGGGAAAGAAAGGAGAAAGAAACGAATCAAGGACAAAACTGAAAGGGTCAGGCTTAAAAAGAAAAATCTCTCTCTATCTCTATCTCTCTATCTCTCTCTCTTCTCTCCTCTCTCTCTCTCCCGTCTTCTCTCTCGAGTGATGCGTGGTTTGTGTGTATGTATGTGTGTGTGTCTGTGGAGTGTGTGATGTGTGTGTGTGTGTGTGTGTGTGTGTGTGTGTGTGTGTGTGTGTGTGTGTGGTGTGTGTGTACGCGAGTGTGTGTGTGTGTGTGTGCGTGTGGTGTGTGCTTGTCGTGCGTGTGTGCGTGCATGCGTCCATGTGTGTGTTGTGTGTGTGTGTGTGTGTGTGTGTGTTGTGTGTGGTGTGTGTGTGTGTGTGTGTGTGTGTGTTCATTTCTGTACTAGCATTACAAATGTGTTTATGAACATGATCAATACTGAAAATATTGTTGGCTAAAAACTATGTCAGACTTTTTACATTACTGTCGTTCCAACCGTTCTATTTCTAGTCCCTGTCTTTTTTTTTTGTGTTTTTAATTGTATTCCATCTGCTATGTCTTGATCTACAAAATGCTGTTCATTTGAATTTTAAAAATGAACACACACCACACACACACACACACACACCCACACACCCACACACACACACACACACACACATGCACGCGCGCTCGCACGCACCGTCGCGCGCCCGTTGCACATACGCAACACACACAGACCACACACACACACACACACACACACACACACACACACACACACACACACACACACACACACGCACGCACAAACACACACACACACACCATACACTACACACCACGCACACGCACGCACTCACACACACACACACATACACACACACACACACACACACACACACACACACCACTACACACACACACACACACACACACACACACACACGCACACACACACAATTTTAGGGGGGAAAAAAAAGAAGTGGCGGAAATCACTGGGGGGGGGTTTTTTTGGCTGGAGGTCTTGCTTCGGTGTTATCGACCTTTTTTTGTTGTTTTTTTTCGTCACCGCTGCCGTTCTCCTTAAAACTTCTGGAAGAGGACAGAGGTGAACAACGTAAAATGGATTGAAGGTTAATGGTTCCTTCGCCTTCGGACAAAGTCAGTGTTGGAGACGGCATTCCGAAGTCAACTCAGTGTGTTCTGAAGGAACTAGAAGAAAGAAGAGAAAGAAGAGAAACAGAAGAGAAGGGAAGGAGGAGAAGGAGGAGCGAGAAGAAGTAAAGAAAGAAGAAGGGAAAGACAGGAACGAAGGGAGGAGGAGGAAGAGGGAGCCCAAGAAGAAAAAAAGAAGAAGAAAAGACGGAAGAAAACGAGAGAAATAAGGAAGACAGGGGAGGGAGGAAGGCGGAAGAGGCGAGGAAGTAGGAGGAGGAGGAGGTAGAGGGAAGAAAGAAGGGGGAGGAGGGAGAGGGCAGGGGGGGAGGAGGAAGGAGAGAGAGGGGATGGGAGAGAGGCCCCACCACACCAGCGAGGAAGGAGGAAGGGAGAAGAAAGAAGAAGAAGAAGAAGGAGGAGGGAAAAAAAGAAGAAGAGGAGGAGAGGGCGGAGATAAGAGAAGGAGGAGGAAGGAGGGGAACAGGAGGAAGGTCCACCTCCCCACCCCCCAAAGAAGCCCCCCACCCACCCACCGACCCCCAATGGAAAGAAGAAAGAAGACGAAGAAGGGAAGAAGAG
>JADBJO010026513.1:5000-22435 GCA_016801955.1 Conus betulinus | reverse complement strand
CACAAAGAAATTTGCCCGCAGCTTAAAGAATTTCCCACAAAAAGAAATTTGTCGCAACTTAAAGAAATTTCAGATAAAGAAATTGGCCGTAGCTTAAAGAATTTCCCACAAAGAAAAAATTTGCTGCACTAAAAGAATTTCACACAAAGCCTGAGCTTAAAAAATTTCCACAAAGAAATTTGCCGTAGTTTAAAGAATTTTCCCATAAAGAAATTTGCCAACAGCTTAAAGAAGTTCCCATAAAGAAAATTGCCGCAGATTAAAGAATTTCCCACAAAGAAATTTGCCGTAGTTTAAAGAATTTCCCATAAAGAAATTTGCCGTAGCTTAAAAAAAAATTCTTCCCACAAAGAAATTTGTCGTAGCCTAAAGAATTTCCCACAAAGAAATTTGCCACAGCCTAAAGAATGTAACAGAAAGAAATTTTCCGTAACTTAAAGAATTTCTCACAAAGAAAAATTTGCCATAGCTTAAAGAATTTCCCACAAAGAAATCTGCCGTATTCTAAAGAATTCCCCCCCCCCCCCACACCCACACACACACACACAAGAAAAAAAAAATTGCCGCAGCTTAGAGAAAATTCCCACAAAAGTTTGACGTAGCCTGAAGAATTTCCCACAAAGAAATTTGCGTAGCTTAAAGAATTTCCCACAAAGAAATTTGCCGTAGTAGTTAAAGAATGTACAATATAGTACAGCGCAGTACAGTATAATGCAGTACAACATAATATGAGACAGCATATTCTAATGTCTGTTCTACTAGCCTACCTATATGAAAGAACACAATAATACTGTTTATGCTTTTCTTTCTCAAAAACGACAGAGCAATGAAACATCAGTGGGTTTTCCTACAACAGTTACAGACAATCTGACAAACAAACCAACCATTTTTTTTAAACTCCCTTTCTCTGCCAAACGTTGATTCGCTTGTCATATGACTTGAATAGATACTTGAGACACTGTAGCAGCAGTTCATGTATAATTTTGTCCAGACCAAGCGCGAAACGTGTTTATTAGAACAACAGGCTAACACACAAGTAAATCATCCTTATTTTTATTGTAAGTGTCTGGTCCATATTTTCAAACCACATGGGATATGTCTGCAGAAGATTCTTGCTTCAGATAAAAGAGGAGAAAAGGATGGGTGCATGTGTATGGGTTGTGTTGTTTGTGTTGTGTGTGTTGTGTGTGTGTGTGTGTGTGTGTGTGTGTGTGTGTGTGTGTGTGTGTGTGAGAGAGAGGAGAGTGAGAGAGAGAGAGAGATAGAGGAGAAGAGAGAGAGAGAGAGAGGGAGAGAGAGAGAGAGAGAGAGAGAGAGAGAGTACACACACAAACATGTTGCTTCGGGGACGAATTCTTCTGTAGAAGAAGTACAAATGATCATATTATGCAAGTATATACTAGTTCACCCTGCCTTAAAACGTAGCTGATAATGTTTTATAGTAATGCCATAATAACAGTTCAGTTCCAGTTTTTTTTTTTTAAAACAAACTAATTGTATCAATGGAAGGTTTCCAAACAGAAGCGTTAAACGTCGAACCAACGTCAGTCAAAGTGGACCACTGTTCCGCCACACTCGATGTTCGTGTTTCCCTATCTGTTCGGAATTCATGTCACAATCAGAAAACGTGCACTGAAATCTGTATACAACAAATACCTATTTTTTACACAACTAGCAAGTTTGCAATGATTCACTGACGTGTGTAATGATCTGTGAGGTTTGTTGATCCTTTCCGCCATTTGTTTCAGGAATACTGCGCAGCTGGGGAAAGCATATAGAATGTAATTTGATATCGTCCCTTGCTCTGAAGCGATCCTATATAGGCCTACAGATTAGCTGACTGTGCCACACTCACAACCTTTCTCTAACGAGTTTTCTGTTTGAACTTATGAAAAAAAAAAAAATCTATCCCGACCATCTCATTGCTGTAGGTGTTAGTCTGTCGAGTCGACGGGGACCACTTTTCAGTCATCTTGGGGATGAGGGGGATTAGACGATTTGTAAGTGCACGGGCTGTTGATCAAGCCAGTGCGTGCATGGAATTTGCAGTGACAGCTTAGACAGAGAATGTTGGAGACGTCCTCTTGATTCTTGGCGCGGGGTTTTCTTCTTCCTGTCTTCTTTTCGTAGCGCTTTAGCTCAGTTTGTGTATAGAGTAGCGCCATCTGTCTCGCTCGCTCCATAGCAGTTTGTTTCTTTCTTTGTGTCAGGGTTGACGTTAAACGCTTTCATGGATGTTTTTGAGGGTGTTTTGAAGCGTTACGTCTGACCTCCATGGGAACACACTCCTTTGTTTGACAGCTCACCATAGAAGACTCTCTTGGGTAGCTGATGGTCTGGTATGCGAGCTACATGACCCTGCCCATTAAATGTGATACAACATTAGGATGACGTGGATGTTAGACAGACCTTTTTGGTCAAACATCTCTGTGTCTCTGATTTGTCCTGCCATTTCATGTTTAGCAATCTTCTGAGGTAGGGGTGTGTGGAAGTGATTAAGTTTGGTTGGTGCACTGTCCATGTTTCACATGCATAAAGGGAGTGTGGGGGAGAATAAACTGCTTGCAAGCCTTAAAACTTGGTCTCTAGACTGACCCTCTTCTATGCCAAAACATTAGTATGCAGTCTACCAAAGGTTGAACTTGCTTTTGCAGTTCTGCGCTCAACTAAACTGTCAATGGAGACGTTCTAGGCCAAGGCTGGTGAATTTACTCACCGCAGTGAGTCTCATACCATTGACTATGATGTTAGGCTCAGTGTAGGGTTTGTCTGGTGTCACAGTTTATGACCCGGCATTAGGGGCACAGTCATCATCATCAAACAGAAAGTCCCTGACGATGTTTGTCATATACCGCAGCACGGAGGATAGAAACAGCTTTCCATCTATTCTGAATCTGATGTTGATGCCTTTCGTCTCCCTTCTCTGAAAGTGTCAATCAGCATTATAGAGAATATAATGCTGAGCAGAGTGGGTGCCAAAAAACACAGCTTTACTTTACACCCATTTGTGATATGGAGTAGACTAGATGTCCTCCATTTCCTGGATTTGGGCCTGCATGCTATCATGGAATTGCCTCACCATAGAGATGAGTTTCATATATATTTCCCACGAGCTTCCAGAGGCCCCCTCTACTGACAGTATGGAAGACCTTGATCAGGTCAACCTATGTGGAGAATTAGTCGACATTTTGTTCCTGGCATTTTTTTCTTGGAGCTGTCTTTTCAACGAAATACTACCGTAAACGGTTTCTCTGTCTTTTATGAAGGCCACACTGGCTTTTGGCATGCAGAAACTCCTACGCAAGGTGTGCTACAAGGCGGTTCAGCAGAATCCTGGCAAGTGATTTACCTGATGTAGAATGGAGAGATACGCCTCTGTGGTTGTCACAAGCCTGCATGTTCCCTTTGCGCTTGTACAAATGGGATACTCCTGGGAGATTTCCTCTCTCCTGGTGCCACGCCAGGAACTGAAATGAAGAAGCTTTTTGTAGATATCAGCTAGTATGGAGTCTGAGACAGGTGCTTTGACACCTGGAAAGGAAGCATATCGTTTTCTGGGTCTCCAGGAAGTGGTTCATCCATTTTCGTTGGTGGGCACTTGGCACTTGAGGGGGCCTGGCCTGGAAACTGGCTTTGACATTGAACATTTGATGGATGACAGGCGGCCGGTCTATGAGACGCTGTTGACGTGTTCGCCTGCCTAGCGATAATACTTTTCTCCAAGATCTTTTCCCCTCTGTCAGTGATAAATGGGTTTCCATTAGCGCCCTGAACAGAGGAAATGCTATTGAAGATGTAGGGTCCATGAGGTCATTTCAAAGCCATCTTAAAAGTTCTTCATGTTATTGCTTGTCAGCATCTCGTTGGATCTGTCAGTTTGTTGCTCAGTGATATGTCTTGTATCTTTGCAGTTTTTCATTTTGAACTGTTCTGCGTATCGCGTTTGTTGAACGCATGTTTTCTAGAGGTAGACTTTGTGTCAGCGAGGTAGTTTCAGCTGTCAGTGTATGGTAAGTTGTGTGCTGATGTTTCTAATCCAGTAACTGTTTTATGTCATCACAGTTTTCATCAAACCGGTCCTTGTGGTTCTTGGCCACTGGCCCAGGGATCTCCGCGGCTCATTGTTGTGTAAACGAGTTCTGTCAAGGCTCGTCGACTAGCTGGCTTTTTTACATTCTGATCCTCTAGAGCAGTCGGATTCTATAGACGTTCTTCCCAGAGTGTTTACAAACGACTGCTTGATTCTGATCAGCTTGATGACATTAAGGCCGTTGGAGCCGCTTCTTGTCCTGCTCTCTCTTGGGTTAGATCCCGGATGTTTAAGCTTGCTGATGATAAAAACTATGATCCGTCCAGCACTTGGTACTGAAGATGGATTTGGTGACTGTTACATCCTGCTTTTTCCTCTTCATGGCAATGACGTATGGCGTAACACGTCGATAAATAAATGCCAGTGCCTGGAGCGAGGATTGAGATGCATGATTTTTTGTTATGGGTGGGGAGGGGAGGCGATCAAATCATCAATTCATACTCAGCACAGGGTCTGGAGGAGCACGAGACTGATCACTTGTTGCAATGATACCAAACCGAAACCTGACATTGATTTCGCTTACCTGGGAGATGTTAAGACGAACCTCTGCCCGCTGCTCTGTGACATATTCCACACTAAAGGACCTCACTGTCTGTGCAGTGTGCAGGCTTTTAGTTGCAGAGTACTTTACTGTTGTGTTTACAGTTTTGTTTTGTTTCTGAAGAGGCGTAAGAATCTTAAGAGGTAAGAAAAAAAAAAAGAATGTGTTCAAATCTCTAATGTGATCTTCCTATGTGTGGGGATTTTGCTGGCGGGTTTGGTTGTGTATTCTATGGCTTTCTCCTATTTCTTTCCCCTTTCTTTTTTTCTTCCTTTCTTATCAGAGGGAAAGTTTTCCTTGCATCCAGGTATACTACGTAAAAACTGAGATCAGCAATGTTACTCTCACTCACTGAGAAATATGACCAGTAAGATAACAAACGTAATTTACTGCAGGCGTGCATTACAGAAATAAACGGGACAAGTCTAATTCTATAGAGATCTATATGGTAACCTAAAAAAAGTATATAAAAGACTATAAAAAGTTGGTTGACAGCAGCAAGACGTAATCCTAGAACGTAAAAGAAATATAGTCTACGTTGACAGCTACAAGAAGCCAGAGGATAGTGATAGTAGTACAAAACAGGACAAACAGACTCACAAGACAAGTGTAGTGAGCACAGTGATAGTACAAAGCAGGACAGACAAGACACACAAACAAGGTTAGTGACAGTTTTTGAAGACGAAAACATGGCACTGAAAAAAAAAAAAATTAAAGCATGTTTAACTAACGTTAGTTACAAAAGAGGACATTCAGGAATTAAGAGACGAAGTAGCAAGATTGAGAGTGCCACTGAATTCTTGTATAGAAAAACTGGCGAAAAGCAAAGGAAGAAGGGAAAAGAGAAGGTTGAATTAGGGAAAGAGAGGGACCCGATCAGTCAGTCACTGACGAGGCAAGGCTTTAGGACAGAGAAAAGGAAGTGATTAGAGATCCCGGCAGATTCCAGGAAATGGTGGAATTAAACGTCAGCTAATGATCAAGAGCAGGAGAGAATCCAATGAAACTTGCGTATGTATGGAGTACAGGCTGACAAGGGAAGGGAGGGAGGGGGGAGGGGGGACGGGTAGTGGATGTGGAGGGACCCAGTGTCTAGAAAATGCCGTAGGTCGTATTTCCAAAAAGCTAAAAAAACCACCGGTAAGCCAGTGACATTGAAATAGCCCACTGGTCAGCCCAGTGACATTGAAATAGCCAACTGGTCAGCAAGTGTCATTGAAATAGCCACTGACGGTCAAGCAGTGACATTGAATATAGCCCACGGTCAGCCAGTGACATTGAAATAGCCCACTGAGTCAGCCAGTGACATTGACGAAATAGCCCATGCTGAGGCCCATGAATTAGAAATAGCCCACTAGTAGCCAATGTTACAATTGAAATAGCCCACTAGTCAGCAGTGACATTGCCCCACTGCGAAAAAGCCCACTGGTCAGCCAGTGACATTGAAATAGCCCACTGGTCAGCCAGTGACATTGAAATAGCTCACTGGTCAGCAAGTGTCATTGAAATAGCCCACCGGTCAGCAAGTGACATTGAAATAGCCCACCGGTCAGCCAGTGACATTGAAATAGCCCACTGATCAGCCAGTGACATTGAAATAGCCCACTGGAATTAGCCCATAGTTAGCCAATGACATTGAAATAGCCCCACTAGTCAGCAGTGACATTGAAATAGCCCAATGGTCAGCCAGTGACATTGAAATAGCCCACTGGTCAGCCAGTGACATTGAAATAGCCCACTGTTCAGCCAGTGACATTGAATAGCGTAATAGTCAGCCACTGGTCATAGCCAGTGGTCATTGAAACAGCCCCAACCCATGGTCACCCAGTGACATTGAAATAGCCACACGGTCAGCCAGTGACATTGAAATAGCCCACTGGTCAGCAGCCAGTGACATTTGAAATAGCCACACTGGAATTAGCCCACTAGTCAGCCAGTGACATTGAAATAGCCCCACTGGTCAGCAGTGACATTGAAATAGCCCACTGGTCAGCAGCCAGTTGAAAATAGCCACTGGTCAGTTGAACAGGAAATAGCAGACTGGTCAGCCAGTGTCATTGAAATAGCCCACTGGTCAGTCAGTGGACATTGAAATAGCCCACCGGTCAGTCCAGTGACATTGAATAGCCACTGTTCAGCCAGTGACATTGAAAATAGCGTACCGGTCAGCCAGTGACATTAGCCACTGGTCAGCCAGCCAGTGACATTGAAATAACCCATTGGTCACCCCAGTGACATTGAAATAGCCCACTGGTCAGCCAGTGACATTGACATTGAAAAGCCCACTGGTCAGCCAGTGATTGAAATAGCCCACTGGTCAGTGAAATAGCCCATGGAATTAGCCATACTGGTCCACCAGTCACAGTGACATTGAAATTAGCCACCGGACAGGTCAGCAAGTGACATTGAAATAGCCACTGGTCAGCCAGTGACATTGAAATAGCCCACTGGTCAGCCCAGTGACATTGAAATAGCCCCCACTGGTCAGGCCAGTGACATTGAAATAGCCCACTGGTCAGCCAGTGACATTGAAATAGCCCCCACCGTCAGGCAAGTGGACATTGAAATAGCCCACCAGTGTCAGCCACAGCATACCAGTGACATTGAAATAGCCCACCGGGTCAGCCAGTGTGACATTGAAATAGCCCACCGGTCAGCCAGTGACATTGAAATAGCCACTGGTCAGGTCAGTGACATTGAAATAGCCCACTGGTCAGCCAGTGACATTGAAATAGCCCACCGGTCAGTCCAGTGTGACATTGAAATAGCCCACCGGTCAGCCAGTGACATTGAAATAGCCCAGGCACAGTGTACATTGAAATAGCCCACAGTCAGCCCAGTGACATTGAAATAGGCCCAGCACTGGTCAGCCAGTGGACATTGAAATAGCCCACCCCACGGTCAGCCAGTGACATTGAAATAGCCCACGGTCAGCCAGTGACATTGAAATAGCCCACTGGTCAGCCAGTGACATTGAAAATAGCCCACTGGTCAGCCAGTGACATTGAAATAGCCCACCGTCAGCCAGGTCAATAGCCAATGATCAGCCCCGGGTCCGACAGTGACATTGAAATAGCCCACCGGTCAGCCAGTGACATTGAAATAGCCCACTGTCAGCCCAGTGACATTGAAATAGCCCACCGGTCAGCCAGTGACATTGAAATAGCCCAGGACAGGTCAGCCATGTGACATTGAAATAGCCCACCGGTCAGCCAAGTGACATTGAAAATAGCCCACAGGTCAGCCTGTGACATTGAAATAGCAAACACCGGTCAGCCAGTGACATGAAATGAAACGGTAGCCCCACTGGTACAGCCTGTGACATTGAAATAGCCCACCGGTCAGCCAGTGACATGAAATAGCCCACCGGTCAGTCCAGTGACATTGAAATAGCAGACGGTCAGCCAGTGACATTGAAATAGCCACACAGCAAGTGACATTGAAAAGCCCACCGGTCAGGTCTGTGACATTGAAAATAGCCCACCCGTCAGTCAGTCTGTGGAACAGTGGAATTGGAAATAGCCCACCGCCCCTGTCAGGCCCACCTGGGGACCCCCATTGGCACTTGAAATACCATATGGTCCAGGAAAGCAGCTGGGCGGGGTGGGCAGAGGCAAGGCCCATCCTGGTCCGTTTGAACTCCTGGAGACACATTGAATGCTGGTTTGGCAGCTCGCAGACACGCTGGATCAGTCAGGCGGTACCTCCATCGCAGAGCAGATCTGACCAGACCGGGAACGAATAGTCACTCCTATATAAAACGGGTCCCACTAGGTCCCATTCCCACACCAACAATACTTTCTCGAAGTGATGGTCAAACAAACCTCTCCGGCACGCGCGCGAACCATACCATACTGACCCCAAAACAGAAAAAAACGGCGAGGCCGGACTAGGAGGGCAAAACAAAAAAAAAAAAAAAAAAAAAAAAAAGGGAGAGGGAACTGGCCCCCGGGGGGAGGGAGGACGGCCCGGCGGGACAACTCTTAGGGAGTGGGGGATATGGATACAAGCCAGGAATTGGCTTCATGAAAAGGAAAATGTCAGGAAACCAAATGTAGATATAGTCACGCAGGCCCCGCACACACACACACACACACACACAACCACACCCACCACACGCACCGCACGCCACCGAACCGCCGCACGCAAGCACACGCCACGCACGCACGCAACGCACGCACGAACTCACGCACGCAACGCACGCACACCACAACACGCACGCAATTTGCCACGCCAGCAGGCGCGCACCAAGCCCACGCACGCGCAGTGAAAAATGAACATTTGTACAAGGTGGGCGGAAAAAAAAAAAAAAAAAAATAGACAGCAAATAACAATGAGCGATGTGGGCAGTTAGTAGTAGATCGTGTGTAGGTGCATGCTATCAGGAAGTGTCTTAATGAGGATTTTTTGGACAAACACACAAAAACACCTATATTGAGGCTCCTAATGAATGTGGCGTGTGGGTCTGACTGTGACCCGTGATTTCCGCCCATGATCGTGACCAAGGGAGTGGTGTGTGTGTGTGAGTGTGGTGTGTGTGTGTGCTGTGTGTGTGGTGTGTGTGTGCGTTGGTGGGTGTCGCTCTGACATGTGACGCCGTGGTCTGATGGAGTGGTTTGTTGTGTGTGTGTGTACCTTGTGTGTGTGTGGCTGTGTGTCCGTGTGTGTCTGTGTGTGTGTGTGTGTGTGCGTGCGTGTTTGTGTGTTGGGTGTGGTTGGTGCGTGTTTTTACGTCTGTGTGTGTCGGTGGTGTGTGTGCTGTGTGTGTGTGGGTGCCCCCTCACCTGTGTGTGCCGGTGTGTGTTGTGTGTGTGTGAGAGGGAGGAGAGAGAGAGAGGAGGACTGGAGGCCCCGCCTGAGAGACGAGGGAGAGGAGAGAGAGCGCAGAGAGGAGAACGGCGAGGGACAGAGGAGAGAGGTGAGGAGCGCCGGGAGGAGGGAGGGGCGAGGAGAGAGAGATGAGAGACGGACCCGAGAGACGAAGGAGCAGATCCGCATGAGTTCCATAGAACCATCGTCTCCCACACACCATTTTCCGCACCACAGGACACTCCCTTAAGCCAATACAATGTTCCCGATGTCGTTCGCCTGTGCCACGCTTTGTGCCAGCTGGTGATCCAACGAAAAACCCAGCTGTCAAAGGAAGTTCGTGGACGCCTGAGTGGAGAACCGCTGACTGCGCTTTTGAGAGGCCTGGGGCACGTTCCGCTCTTGGTTTTCGAAAGTACAACACGATAAGGATTAGGAGGAACCGCTGTTCTCGTGTTCTTCGGTTCGAAGTTTCCTTTGGCCAACGTCACAGATCATGAACAGCTGGCATACTAGGTCTTGCCAAAAGTTAAACTGCAGACACATCGAACACTGATGGGACTTACTCAAGCGGTGCCCATGCTCTGGAGGAAATACAAATCTGCTTCAAAATCCTGGAGATACGAATCAAAAACAACTTGTTTTCCGGTGGATGATTTATGTATACGCGGCAGCTCCGTAAACTTACACTCGGCTAACCTGCGCTATACAGAGAATCCTCCCTTGCTACTGAAGTCCCGTACCATATCTATAAACCTTAAGAGTTAACCAGGAGAAGGGAAAAGAAAAAAAGGGAAAACACTGGTCTCACCTCTAGTTTGGCTGGCCACGGCAAAATACCCAAATCGTAACCACATGGAAACGGATCGTCTCCGTTTGTTTCTTTTGTTCATGTTTTTTTTTTTTTTTCTCATGAAAGTATATAGTACGTCGTTGTTGTACGTCTGGTTTGTTTATACTTTTGCATAGTGTGGAAGTACAATAACCACATGATAGTACCAACAATTTCAGGATAGCTTTCTGTCCTGGCAGCGGCAGTAAGAAGCACCACATCACACCAAACAAACATCACACACCCCCACATACTACATCAACTAAACACCAAACAAACACACAAACAAAACCCGTACTACGTACGCCCGCACCGCCCACGCACACACGCACTGCACACGCAACGCACCGCCACGCCACGGCAAGCACACACCCACACCAACCAATAACAAACACACACCACACAACAAAAAAACACAAAAACTCACCAAAGACAAAGCAAAAAGGGCGCTTTTTCCGGGTGTCCTACCGCGTTTTGCAAAGCTAAATTTTCCAATTGACTATGCGATCTCGTCCATGTTAGCCACACAACACACTCTTTTTTTTTTTAAACAACAGCCGCTGGTCTCATTCACACTGTGATGCACCCCCACACAAAGTCTCTTCCTCCTCTCTCTCCTCTCTTATCTCTCTCTATCTATATCTATCTCTCGCTCCTTAGTTTCTTTGGCACACTGTCCCTCTGTAACCAGTGACCTATTTATTTTCTTGTTCTCACAAAACTTGCTTGTGCTGTTCGGTTCCTACCGGCCCCCCGACGACCGACCGAATTGAGAGCACCAAATTGTTTTAGTGGATAATTGTCTCTGTCGAAGCCCGACCGACAATTCTGAGTGCAGGAACCAAAACACCCTTCTCGCCTCTTCGCTTCCCTTGATGCTAATCATCCATCCCTTAGGCCCTCATTCCCATGCACTGCGAATTCCCCCTCCCATTGCTCCCGGACCAGGTCTGGTACTTGTACCTCAAATTCATCTTTTTCAAAAATGACAATTGTCGGGGCTCTATCCCTGCTCTTGACAGCTTTTACAGCTTTGCTATGGTGTGCTGGCGCTAGTGCTTTGGAAAACCCCCCCCCCTTCTGCTCCGCTCGGTGACGCTTTGTCCATAGGTGTGGATCAGGTGGCTCTTGGAAAGACGGTTTCTGCCCGGTTTTGTTGTTTTGTCTTGTGGAAGATGTGGCACGAGAAAAGTAGGGCAGGAAGAGAGAGAAAATAGGAGAACCATCCAGGAGAAATATTGTAAAATTGAGAATCGCATTAAATCATCAACAAGAGTTGTATTGTTTCTTGCAACTTCGATCACACATACTACCTTTTGTTCCTGACCTTATACAGCATAAAGGACACCAGATCCATATGTTGCAGTTTTCTTACTCCCCCCGCATTCTCCCACGCAGACTTGTTGTGGGCATGGAAGTAGTAGGGCGGTGGTTGGGTGTGGACTAATCTTTTGGTACCCCCTATGAGGGGACCAGATGGCCAGATGGGGGCTTAAGGAAAAGAAGGGGGGGGGGGGGGCGGCCGGGACCGGGGGGGGGGGGGGGCGCGGTGGGGGGGCGGCCCCGGAAGGGATGGGCGAGGCCCAGCAGAGGCTCGTGGCCGGAGGAGGGTCCGAGGGCGAGGAGGGGGGAGGCGGGCGCGGAGGAGGGTCCCCCCCCTGGGAGGGCCGCGAGCAGGCTACCCCGGCGGGTCCCAGCCGCCCCGGAACAGCCGGGGGGAGGTCGGGGGGATTGGACCAGCGAAGGAGGCAGATAGTGCTTTTGGCGGGGGAATAGGGGGAACCTAGCCAGCCCATACTAGAGCCCCCGGGCCGGGGGGTTCACGACTGGTGCGGGGTTAGTCCCGGTGGGGTTCTGGGGGGATCATGATTTGTGGTTATCTCACTCCCTTGGAGGGACAAATACCACATCTTTTAACTCTTCAATTAACTTTGATCCTGGCTCCTATTGACTCCAGTGCAATGGATAAGTGTCTTGTGAGGCGAGACTCCCCTTTTCTGGTGCCAGCTGTTCTTGTCGGGAGGGGTGGGCTTTGGTCCTTAGAGTGCCTCTAGAGTGCACCGCAGTCATTACTCATTGACCTAGTAATCCCATCGTATGACAGCACTGAGCACGTTTAGCTCTTTGTACACCGGTATACATGAACATGAGTGATTTCAGCGAAAAGGCCCTCCCGGAATGACCAGCTCTTCGTAATTGGTTGGCTGGACCGTCGGGCTTGAATGAAGGTCCGTTCATATGGTTGGATGGAAGTGATCCCTCGGAATGACCTTCTTGTTCATCTGGTTGGAATGGAAGTGGCCCACTCTATGAATCCTGACCATGAAACTTCGCTCGTTCATACATGGTGGTTGGATGGAAGTCGGTCTGAAGAACCTTCTGGTCATAGGGTGGGGATGGAAGGCTCAGAAAAAGTGGTCTCTGCTGAAACGCTACGCTTCATTGGTTGGATGGAAGTGGCTGACCTGCAAAAGGGAACTCTCCGTGCATATAGGTTGCGATGGAAGTAAGCTGGCTCGTCTGGGGAATGACACTCCTCTCGTACATCTGGTTGGATGCGAAAGTGTGGGACAGGGGCCTGGAATATCCTAAGCACAAGAGCAATTTCATTAAATGACGGAAGTGCCCTATCGAGTGAGAAGAATTTTAGGCCCCGAACTGAAGGAACACCTCCAACAGTTATGACCAACACAATCAAGCAATAAAAATCAAAACTAAACAAAAACAATAGGAAACACAACGAAAAAAAACAAAATAAAAAACAAAACACAAAAAAAATCACAAAATCAAAAAAAATACCCACAACACAAAACCAACAAACAAATAGCACATAAACAAAAACCAACAAAAAACAACGCAAACGCGTTGTTGTTAAAATAATACATTATTGATCGCTTTAGAGCGTCGTTAAAAAAAAAAAAAAAAAACAGGTAGGATTACGATCATGGTCGTAAAAACAAGCAATAAAAAACTCCCCAAAAACCCAAAAAACAACACAAACAAAAAAAAACCATAACAAAAACGGGCACCCTATCTTAAACAACATATTCAGTGGCCATTCGACCTGAGTGTCCTTACAGACACTCAGTGTGATTCTATACCATGATATTTAGGTTAGTCTTGGGTGCGGTGGAGGAGTCAGTAATCAGGTGGAGTATGTAGGTGGGGGCGGGGGCGTGAGCCGGTCCCTTCGGTCGTGGGGAACACCGAGTCAGAACCCCCGGTTGCATCACTCCATCCCTACAGGCCAAAGTTCCATCACACATGCACACTGGACTCTGGTGCACTGGGCATATGGATTTCGTCAATCGGGAAGGCTTATTTAGCCACATCACGTGCCCTCACGATATATAGGGATGAGAACTCGTGATGCGAACGGGGTACCAAGGAACCCAAAAGATCGAAGTGACCAGGGCAGCCAGCCTGCACTGTCGACCCTGATGGATCGTTGACGCGACCCATCTTGATACCTGCCTTTGCCTGATGTCTCAGGTGGTTCATTGTAAAGTGGTTGCCTAAGCGGAGACACTAGACGAGTAAATGCTGCGGGACGTGGAGCTGGATCCTGAGCGCTGCAAGAGATCGGCCCAGCCAGAGAGGCAGAGAGGTAGCTGGTTTCTGGAGGTGGACCATGGGAATTCGTTGGGTTAAATACAACAAGCAAACAACACACCAATACAATGGATTCCTTGTAAATAAAACCCACCATTTAGAACTTTTCAATCCAAACAGCTCCTCCGTAACACATTATCACCCTCGGAAACAGCAGAGTATTGCACGTAAGTAATAGGAAAAAAGGCAAACGGTAACAGAAACGCCAGTTGGAGCTAACGACCTTCCTAAGCCTGAACCATGGTATTGGCTTGTCTCTTGATTTTGAAAGACCGATGGACCATAGTGCGTGTGCTACCGCCATGCTAATATTATCTTTACGCTGGATGGCCACAGCCCTAGCAAGTGTTAGACAGTGGCAGAATCAATGACTAGACGAGCCCCAAGAAGCTTAACGGCGCGCATACACCGTAGTCGAACTCATGGCCCCCTGGTGCTTTGTCAGAGCTCATTCATGGACGGTACGACAAGTCCACCACGCGGATGAAGGCCTGTTCAGACTGCTGTTCCAAATTGTGTCGATCTCAGTCACTAAAAAAGCGGTGAAAAATCTAAGGGTGCGGACAAAACAAAGCAACTACCTCAGGACTGCCGAACGCTGATACGCCTTGTCACCGTACGTACTCGCCAAAGTACGATGTCTGAACCACCCCGGTCTTGTGCGCCAAGGTTTGACGCTAGCAGCCTAGACATGGCCCGCTGCTTTTAGAACATCTGGTCTTCCACTATGGTCGACGAAGGTCACGCATACAACAGCAGCAAACACTCTTTGCAGAAATCTGCCTTCAACAATGATCTCCTTCGGCCAGGTTATCCAGATTGTGCCTTCATGGCGGCCGCAAACCTGATTGTACGCAAGCGCACCCAGCGACCATCACTGGCTTGTGCCCTTACCACTCGCAAAAGCTTGTGCCACGAATTTTTGTGTGATTTACTCTCAGTTTGCTAATTCTCTATCCCCACATGATCTTGTTATCAGTCCCGTGTCAATGAAGGTTGCACTCTTCCCTACCGGTCCTAGCCACATATGCCACCACGAGACCCGCCGATGCCCAGATCAGGTTTCTGCAAGTGCTTCGGAGGCCAGCAAATGGAAGACAAACCGCTAGCTGTAAATCCGTGTCCTTTGCTCGATGTCGCTGGTTTTTTGATGGAGTACTTATGGTTCCGTACCAATCTGTTTGCACTATTTGGCCAGTCACGTTCATTTGCGTCATCTGGTCCGTGTCTGACCTTTCCTTCGTTTCAGGACTGCAGGAAAAGAGGGGAACTACGGCAGTGGGGAAGGGGTGGATGGCACGAGTGGAACCGGCGTCGTGAGCTACTACGTGCGGAGATACAGCAGCCGAGTCGTCTACATATGGGGATCAGAAGCGAAGATGTCGCGGCCTTCACACACCGGCGCTGCGAATGTACAGCCATGCAAAGCTCTTTTCCCCTCCGCAGTTTTCTGTTTTTTACCTTTCTCCTACGACCCAGGGATTTCCAAAGAATTAGTGCATCTGAGTGGGAGACCACAGCAAATACGTTACATATGGCTATAAGAAGCTAATACGTTATAAGATGGTCATGTATTCAGTCTCTCAATTTCACCCTGCCATCGTCTCTATCCCATTGGTGATCACTTTCGCTTTGTCACAAACAAGAAGCGACTATATACTGTCTTCGCGCAGTGTGACTATAGGTAACTTAAGCTGTAATTGGACGGCATCATTATTGTCATGCAACTCTCTTGCCCCCCGCTCTCCGCACCCCCAGGACCCTCCCTCTTGGCCTTTTGACCACCGCTTAGTCTCTAATCACTTCTTTTCAAACCTCTGACTTACCGTCGGGCGTTGTTACATTGTAGCCTAGCTTAAACTTGGACGGCATCAGTATTTGCTCGCAAAACATCTGTGCCCTCCCCCCCCCCCACCCCCGACCCCCCGTTCCCCCTGTCCTCTTTTCGATTGGCAGTGATCCATGTAAGGAATTGTTAGTTTCGGAACACATGAAAAAAATAAATATAATAATCATAACCAAACCGCATATAAACTATAAAAAGTGATATTTCTGATGTACACGTTTTGGATCCAAATGGTTTCCAACTGAAAATTGAAATTTGTCGACCCAGAAAAAGTGATCAGCTCTATAAATCAGTGTCCTCGAAAGGGTTAGTCTAACAAGCATCGGCAGTTGTGGAGAACAAGTGAGAAGTACTTGTGTATAAAGTCCCTGTTCTTAAAAATTCAAACCTGATTCGATCATGAACATAAACATAGTGCAAATGCAGCACATCAAAGCCATAGTTGAAAAAAATTCAGGAAAAAGGACCTCTTAGTCAAACTTTAAGATAATTGAAAATGAATTCAACATCTGTTGCAGCGGCCACGATGAAAGAAAAAAAGTACGAAATAACATAGGTATACTAAAAGGAAACAAATCCAAGGGGAGGTTGATAATGTAAAGATCAGATAAAACGAGTCCAAGGAAACGTGGATGAAGTTATAAGTTCACCTTGCTTGTTTGTTCTCAACGTGGGAATAACGGTAAGTCGAGGTTCAATGAAAAGAAAACGCGTTGGAAGCAGCACACAGATTTTCACTTTGCTGATGACGGGGATGTAGTTTTAGGTGACCAATCGTTTCAGGTGTGGGAAATAGTCAATAATGTTCAGGGGCTATTAATGTATGTTATAAAATACAGACAATATGGTCAGTACCAGGGAAAATACCAAAAATTGTATCCTCTCCACACTTACGATGATTCGAAACCTGTTTTATCCCTCACACAACGGAAAGCGTCATATTGAATCCAGTTTCAGGCTTGCTGTCTTCTGTACAGACTGTCAGCAAGTCCCAAGCACACTTCCTGATAATATCATTATTACTAAAGGGCTGATTGTATAAATGAACCATGAACCAAGTACTGGAAACTCCGAGTGATGGAGGGTTTCAGCTGTTCATTCCTTGGCCTTTTCATACCCTTGTTCCGGAACACTATGTATTCATGCTCGTCCGAATCTTCAAACATCTCTTGCTGCTTAACGTCAACAGAACTGAAGAAGGAGAAGTTGTTTTTTCTCCCGATATTAAATTCACAAAGACTAATACTGGGTGTAGAGTGTAATTGTCTGACTTTATTGCAGACCTTCAGTTGGGTCTTTTGTACGGGTGCCAACTGACGGGGCTGTAATTTTTTTTTTTTTTTTTTTTTTTTTTTTTTTTTTTTGCAACCCACGCCGCTCATTCCGACACCCCGTCCACAGCCACAGCCCGGTCGGCCCCGCCGCAGCCCCGGCACCGGCAATTCACAGGGAGCAGTCAAATGTCAAGTCGTCAAGAGGCAACCCACCGAGGAGACACTGTACTGCTGCCGAGTCACTTCGGTGGTGTTCAGTGGCGCCTGTTCTGATCTAACATACGCAGGACACCCACCTACTAAGCCCCCTACTGACGACAATAATTGCTTAGTCGCGGAGCCAGCGTGAGAGGTGAGCTCTCCCTCCAGAGGGCGCCACCACGTCCGTCCAACGACAGCCCCCCATGGACTCGCCGATACCGGTGACCCCG
>JADBJO010026512.1:12500-18183 GCA_016801955.1 Conus betulinus | reverse complement strand
CGCATCAGTATATATAAACAAATGTTGAAAAATACTATCGTAAATATCAATTCTCAACAATACTGCATGAAACAACATTAAATAACCACCAAGGTGATCATAATCATATGACATGGGAACCAGTCTTAATGAACAATGCATGGTACATAAACACACCTGCAGTTTATGAACGTACTCCAGGAAGTCATGAGATCACTCGACCACATCGGTGTAAACAACAACACCAAAGCGTATAATCATCATGAAATGGGAATCAATCTCACTGAATCAATGCATGGCGTATAAAAGCTGTAGTTCATTACGTACATCAGGAAGTGATGAGATCGCTCGTCCACATCGGTGTGGAATGATTGTCGGTGTTCATAAAGTTAATACTTTCTTAAAAACATGAAGTTAATAATTTTTCAAATTGAATTCTACTTTTAAAGGAATTCTGAAATACAAAACATCGTCAGCAATCAGACGTAGTGTATTAATTTAACACGCGAGTCTAGCAAGGTCTTTTTTAAGCTTTTTTTTTTTTTTTTACTTCTTTTGTAATGACGACTGTTTTTGTTATATACCCAGACACCACGTCTACTTGTCTATGATATGGGAACATGACATGTTGATCCATGACGTATTAAATACAACAGAATGTGCACAAAATTTACACACACCGCTTTTTAAATTTCCGTATTCATTCATATGAGTGTGTGTGCGCGCGCGCGCGCGAGCGCGCGTGTATGTGTGTGTGTATGTGTGCGCGCGCGCGCGCGCGCACATTTTTCAACAACAGTACATAATAACTGTCTCTGGTCTAGAGAAAATGTATACCTGTTGCATTGACGGTACTGTTCATCATGGAAGAGTCTGAAAAATGAAAGAAACAATGGTGTTTTAATTCACCTTTTGCATCTTTCCGTACAAAATGCCATCCACATTCAACTCATATGAAGTGAGAAAACGAAAAACACAACCTAAGTTATAGTCACAATAGTTACTTTATGCCATTCGTTATCAGAACATTTACGTAAATATTAAACGGACAGAAGCAACGAAAGAATGATGCCTTGCTGGTAAAGGCTCACTTTAAAACTGAAGGATTAATGTTTATCAACAGCACAGTCTTATTCTGATCGGCAGTTGCTTCATTGAATCACTCAGAAAGGAACGCGGCACAACATTACACGGATGTTTGCCGTCTTCATCCAGATCATCAATAATATGCTATCAGTATGATCATCTAAAAAGCACACATCCAGAGAGCATAAGATATAGGGAAAAACATGTAACGTAAGCAACTAGATGGATAAACGCCTGAACGTGCCAGAGTCCATAGTTTTAATATCATGATATGTTCACAACATAATGTATATAAGATCACATGTAAACACTTCAATACGCAGAAGTTGAAATAGCCAAACAACCCAGATAATCAACAGAAGATCTGAAAATAGACAGAAAATAAAACGAAAAAAGATCGTCTTCAACGTTTCGGTCACAGACCGTCTTCAGGACTTGCTTTCTGAGAAAAACTCTCACATCATGTCTTCATATTTTCTCCAAACGTGGCATGATGGTGATTCATTAGTATATTCCAAAGATCAAGAACGAGTTACTGTTGTAACTAGCACACGATATGTAGCGAGGCTTGCATAAAGCTTTTCAACATGTGACATTTAAACGGCTTTTTTTCTCAACAAGGATCAACGCATTTACATATGCCAAAACAAGAAGTCACCTGATCTATCATATGAAAATAAACACATCACATATTACACACACACACACAGACACACAGACACACACACACACACACACACACACACACACACACACACACACACACACGAGCGAGAGAGAGAGAGAGAGAGAGAGAGAGAGAGAGAGAGAGAGAGAGAGAGAGAGAGAGAGAGAATTTGAAAGGCTTTAAGTGTATTGCTTACACCGTGTATGTTGATTTCTATCTCTATTCGTGTGTGCGTATGTTTTGCTTTATTCATTCACTTCAACATATTTTCATCTTCAAGGAGTGTCGTACATTTTTCACTTAGACTGAAAACCAGTGTTTTACACTCGTTTTTAACATCAGTGGACAATACCTGTACGTGTTCAAAATGAACATACCTGTTGCATTGGCTGTACTGTTCACTACGGGAGAGTCTGGATAAAAAGATGCTGTCTTCAATTTACATTTGCTAGTACACACACACACACACACACACACACACACACACACACACACACACACAGACACCAGACACACACACAGAGTACCTTTGCCGTGTAATTTAATTGATACATAATAAACATTATGTACACACATCTCGGCATACAAAGAAAATATAGGAAAACCTATGCGGTAAACACTAAATGCATACACTAAGACTTGTAACCTCTTTAGCACGTAAAATCAATAGCATTTCTAAACGCTAAGGTATGAGTAAAACCTACAGCTGAATTTGTCGTGTTCTTTGTGCAAACATGAATATGAATACATCCCTTTCTGGCCACGTATAGTGACTTGCTCTATTCACGATGAGCTCACCTGTTGAATTGATGGTACTGTTATCCGTGGGAGAAACTGAAACAAAAAAATGTGTGAAAAGTTGTATAATTTCACGTTTAAAGCATTTGCTGGACACACCTATATAGTTACAAAACACGTTAAATACTCTGTCACACACTCACAACTTGATAGCTTCTTCTTTATAAGGCAGACAAAATCACTTTCACACACATTAATATCATCTGAGGATTTGGAAAAGAAGAAGCAAGCTGGGACTCAATTTTTCATTATTTGCCGTAAAACGCTCAGAATAAACTAATGGATCTGTATAAAGATGAAAAAAGAATCAAGAGTAGAAAGTTGCGGTGTCAAAGGTTTATTTATTTACATTCCCGGGCAAAAAAAAACGACTATAGTTTTACAATAATACTAACATAATATACAGTCCTTCAGTTGACTTGTATCACTGGCTATTATTTGGAAAACCTCACAAGACACAGACGACGTGAAACGCACGCATCAGTATATGTAAACAGATGTTGAAAAATACCATACGTAAATAACAATTCTCAACAATACTGCATAAAACAACATAATATATAATAACCACCAAGGCGCACAATGATCATGAAATGAGAATCAATCTCAGTGAATCAATGCATGGTGTATACACGCTGTAGTTTATTACGTACTTCAGGAAGTGATGAGATCACTCGTCCACATCGGTGTGGAATGATTGTCGGTGTTCATAAAGTTAATACTTTTTAACAACATGAAGTTAATATTTAAAAAAAAAATTGAATTCTACTTTTAAAGGAATTCTGAAATACAAAACATCGTCAGCAATCAGACGTGGGGTATTAATTTAACACACAAGTCGTAGCAAGGTTTTTTTTTTTTTAAGCTTTTTTTTTTTTTTACTTCTTTTGTAATGACGGCTGTTTTTTTATATACCCAGACACAACGTACGTCTACTTGTCTATGATATGAGAACATGACAAGTAGATCCATGATGTATCAAAGACAACAGAATGTGCACAAAATTTACACACACCGCTTTTAATTTCCGTATTCATATATGTGTGTGTGTGTGTGTGTGTGTGTGTGTGTGTGTGTGTGTGTGTGTGTGGTGTGTGTGTGCGCATTTTTCAGCAACAGTACATAATAACTGTCTCTGGTCTAGAAAATGTATACCTGTTGCATTGACGGTACTGTTCATCATGGAAGAGTCTGGAAAATGAAAGAAACATGGTGTTTTAATTCACCTTTTGCATCTTTCCGTACAAAATGCCACCCACATTCAACTCATATGAAGTGAGAAAACGGAAAACACAACCTAAGGTATAGTCACAATAGCTACTTTATGCCATTCGTTATCAGAACATTTACGTAAATATTAAACGGACAGAAGCAACGAAAGAATGATGCCTTGCTGGTAAAGGCTCACTTTAAAACTGAAGGATTTATGTTTATCAACAGCACAGTCATTATTCTGACCGGCAGTTGCTTCATTGAATCACTCAGAAAGGAACGCGGCACAACATTACACGGATGTTTGCCGTCTTCATCCAGATCATCAATAATATGCTATCAGGATGATCATCTGAAAAGCACACATCTAGAGAGGATAAGATATAGGAAAAAACATGTAACGTAAGCAACTAGATGGATAAACGCCTGAACGTGCCAGAGTCAGTAGTTTTAATATCATGATATGTTCACGACATAATGTAAACATAAGATACACATGTAAAATAGCCAAACTTCAATACGCAGAAGATCTGAAATAGCCAGAAACAACCAGATAATCAACGTTTCAGAAAGATCTGAAAACATAGACAGAAAATAAAACGAAAATAATCTTCAACGTTTCGGTCACAGACCGTCTTCAGGACTTGCTTTGTATGATATTTGAAAAACTCTCACATCATGTCTTCATATTTTCTCCAAACGTGGCATGATGGTGATTCATTAGTATATTTCAAGATCAAGAGTGAGTTACTGTTGTAACTAGCACACGATATGTAGCGAGGCTTGCATGAAGCTTTTCAACATGTGACATTAAACGGCTTTTTTTTTCTCAACAAGGATCAACGCATTTACATATGCCAAAACAAGAAGTCACCTGAACTATCATATGAAAATAACACATCACATGTTACACACACACACACACACACACACACACACACACACACACACACACACACACGAGCGAGCGAGCGAGCGAGGAGAGAGAGAGAGAGAGAGAGAGAGAGAGAGAGAGAGAGAGAGAGAGAGAGAGAGAGAGAGAGAGAGAGAGAAGAGAGAGAGAGAGAATCTGAAAGGCTTTAAGTGTATTGCTCACACCGTATATGTTGATTTCTATCTCTATTCGTGTGTGCGTATGTTTTGCTTTATTCATTCATTTCAACAAATTTTCATCTTCAAGGAGTGTCGTATATTTTTCACTTAGACTGGAAACAGTGTTTTACACTCGTTTTTTCAACATCAGTGGACAATACCTGTACGTGTTCAAAATGAACATACCTGTTGCATTGGCTGTACTGTTCACACTACGGGAGAGTCTGGAAAAAAAACATGCTGTCTTCAATTTACATTTGCTAGCACACACACACACACACACACACACACACACACACACACACACACACACACAGAGTACCTTGCCGTGTAATTTAATTGATACATAATAAACATTATGTACACACATATCGACATACAAAGAAAATATAGAAAAACCTTTGCGGTAAACACTAAATGCATACACTAAGACTTGTAACCTTTTTGGCACGTCAAATCAATAGCATTTCTAAACGCTAAGGTATGAGTAAAAACCTACAGCTGAATTGTCGTCGTGTTCTTTGTGCAGACATGAATACATGCCTTTCTGCCCACATATAGTGACTCTCTCTATTCACGATGAGCTCACCTGTTGAATTGATGGTACTGTCATCCGTGGGAGAAACTGAAACAAAAAATATGTGTGACAGGTTGTATAATTTCATCTTTGAAACATTCGCTGGACACACCTATATAGTTACAAAACATATTACATACTCTGTCACACACTCACATCACGATAGCTTCTTTATAACCACATAGGCGCATAATCATCATGAAATGGGAACCAGTCTTAATGAATAATGCATGGTACATAAACGCAGCAGTTTATGACGTACTCCAGGAAGT
>JADBJO010026512.1:0-7500 GCA_016801955.1 Conus betulinus | reverse complement strand
AGCAAAACCAAAACAAACAAGAAAACGAACAAAAGTCTTCAACGTTTCGGTCATCTACACATCTTCAGCACTTGTGACAAGAAGACAAATAAATAAGTAGAGGCAATGACGTATGGAAACATTTTTGACGTAAAACGGGACGAATACGTGTTTAAAGGTGTGTGTGTGTCGTGTGTGTGTGTGTGTGTGTGGTGTGTGTGTGTGCGTGGTGTGTTGTGTGTGGGTGCCTGTGTGCGAGCGAGTGCGCGCAGTCGTGCGTGCGTGCGTGCGTGCTGCGCGCGCTGAAGCGCGCGCACGCGTGTGTGTGTGTGTGTGTATGTATGCAGTGGGGAAAAGGAAAAAAAGAGAGGCCGACAGAGGGGAAAAGGCAAACAGAAACAGATAGAGAAAAAGAAAAGGACAGAGTGGTAGAGGAGGAGTCTTATGCCTGGAAGGGGGCACTTGAGGGTGTGTACGAAAAAAAAAAAAAAACACACAAAAAAACGCGGGCGCGGGAATGAGGGGTGTGCTATGGTCGGGAATGGGGTGTTGGGTGGAAAACCCCATAAAAAGATAGTAGGTGCATAGGCCTATATATGGATCTGTCCACATACGCATGTGTCTACGAGTATGCATACGTGCATGGTGGAGATAGTGTTTGGGGTGTATATTATTATGTCTACATGTTTTGTTATGAATATGCGATATTGTACGTGGGGGTGTGAATGTAAAGATGGTGGGATGGGTGGCAACTTGGGGGAGGGGGGTTGTTAGAGGAGAAAGGGATGAGGAGAGGTTGGGGGAAAGGAAAGCGAGGGCAAACAGCTGGGGAATGATTCAATCTATTAAAAAAAAAAGAAAAAAACAGTCAGAAGTGGGGAGAGCGCAGTCCCATCAGAACGTTCAAGAATGTTGCTCTGTTATTATGATTATTAATTTTTTTGGTTTCTATTTTCAGATCTGAACATCCTCGAAGACAGTTTGTTTTGGTCACAGAAAGATCGGCGGTCCAAAAAATCAGATAATCATAATTACTGATGTGTTAATAATCCAGATTATAAAAACCCCCCAGTTATGTAAATGTAAACATGGTGATACCCAAAACCAACAATTCGACAATAATCTGTGCGCAGTTTTGTACTACTTTAAGTATACGATCCTACGTCAGTGCAGAATTACTGTTGTGTTCAAGATAGAGACATATTTTCCTGTTTTCGGTTTGCTGCTTCGTTCTCTGCCGTAGGCCTTGGCCCGAGCTGAAATCATTCGTCGCACATTTTAGCATTTACATTTGAACGATACGAAGAACGGGTAAGATCGGGCCATATGACACCAACACGATGCACATAAACCGGATTGTGTTATAAGACATTTTCTAACTAGATTTCGTTTATATATGTGTTGTAGACCACATCCCTAAAAGTTTCTGACAGCGAGGCAAAGAAGGGGACTTTTATGCTTTAAATACGGAACAAGAGCAGCATTGTTTGTGATAAAGACAATACTTCAGTAAGAGCTCGTCATATAAGGATCATAGAGTAAATCGGCGTATGAATTTTACCTTTGTACGTAACTATGTATAAAACCTAGTGATTGACAATTGTACTTGTATATTTTTTTGTTTTTTTTTGGTCGTGGGGTCTGTTCCTCCATAACTGATAAGTTGCTCATCTGCAGTTACAGAATTAAATCATTACTTTTTTTAAAGTATTTATTCACATTTTTCTTGGTGTTTCTTGGATACTATTTTAAATAATTTTTCGTTGATATCATACATGAATGAATATTCGCTGTTTTGTCTTCCCCTCCCCGCTTTTCCTAGTCCCTTGTACCTCACACTGTTTCGTAATGTTGGTACTGCTTGACAGGCGGCGGGTCTGCCTGCGATTACCAGTTTAAATACATTGGGGTTTTACCAACAACCCGGTGAAAAAACACCAACACTCTTACTTTTCTTACCAGATGTGTCAAACACCTCACGCACACACTGGACAACATTATACATGACAACAAAACCGAGCCACTGGGAATCGACACTTCACTGCCATGTTGCCATGGCGTCATCGCTGACCGGATCAAGCATCAGCTCAACATACGACAAAGAGGACAACGCCCATGACCCACGCGATATGCAGTTTTCACACAATACCTCGGAAAGACGGCAACCAAGCCATTGCAAGGATGCCCCCAGTCTTTATTAACCCCTATTTTAACAAAGTCAGGGTACCGGTGGATGATGATCTCAATCCTACGACATACAATTTCTTATAATTTAAAAGACATAAGCAAAACCAAGAACAGAACGCACAAACTCCCCCTGCACCTGGTGAAACAGCAAGAGTATGCACACTTGAACACTGCACATACGTCTGATTGTAAACCATCAGGGATGTTTTCCGAACTAATGCGGCTACCAGAGTATATATACAACATTGGATGATGCCAGACACCTCACCCATTGATACATAAAGGGCTTATTGGTACTCTATTATTCAGATATATAACAAGAAGACATATTCGATAAACTCCACACAAGAACGTAAAACTATGATAGATGACTTATCATCCCACGATTCGGCTACCAACTCTCCTTGCCTAGCACATATGTCCATTTTGCTCCACACAAGTACGGCCCAAAATGACCGTTGTAGAAAACCGCAGTAAACTCATACTCCTGTGTGTTTTCGGCGGGCTTGTCGTTGCCTACTGTATGACTGTTGGGAGTGCAAAACATTTAGAAAAAGAATGGTGCCACCTCCCACCAGTTGGAGTACCGTACTGAATCCGGACCCCGCCGCCCGACACACTTTGTCAGTCTTTGAGGGCACGTTTGCCGTCTAATCTATTTATACAATCTACAGTCTCCTAAAGGAACACTTTCTTTACCCTTTCCTATGCTCTAACGACCCGTACGACTATTGTGAGTGTTAAATCAGTGAGTTACAAGCTTAGGTATATG
The DNA here is from genome assembly GCA_016801955.1 of Conus betulinus. Classification (NCBI taxonomy): domain Eukaryota; kingdom Metazoa; phylum Mollusca; class Gastropoda; order Neogastropoda; family Conidae; genus Conus; species Conus betulinus. Next base: position 4,562 of record JADBJO010026512.1, on the reverse strand, counting down.
TCCGAACACATTAAAAGCAGTGTTATGCACTAGATCAAATGCTTTTTTACTGCACTAAAAGGATTATGTAAACTAACGGCATGTGGAAACTTAGTGACGATTTTTTCGTGTTTTTTACTATTTTTACTGAAATCTACTATTGAGCACCCTGGCTTCCTGGTTCACCTGCTGTTTCTAGACCATATCCATTTTAAAGTACCATTTTTTTACCCCCAATGACACGGACCATCGTCATTAATGTCTTATTCTTCCATCATAGGTCCCATGTATGAAGTCAGGATACCTCTTTAGTCTGTTGCTATATCGCTCTCAAGGTTATTCGAAGGGTATTTTGGAAAAAAGCTTGGACTAAAATGGAGCTTTCATTATGATTACGGACTGAACCGGGCCACGTTCCATATCTGTCAACCAATAGCGTGCCTACACTGTACGAACGTCGTCGTCTATAGTCCATTGATAGACATTTGACTTCATAGTCCATATCTTTAGACCCTGGGTTCCAGCCATTATACACTCACACCAATCATCTGACAAGGTGATTGTGTGAGTCAATTATTGCACAACAGGCGCGTAGCTTACTCCAATATGTCACTGTAATGATCCGGTTCATCACCTTTGTTTATACACCACCTCCCATCTTCTCCTCCTTTCACTTTCTTATTCCTTTCTCCCATCACCCCAATCCCCCCTCCGGTCTTGCAATTTACCGTCCGTGCCTCGGATTTGCAAGTCGAGTTCAAATGGCTGACGACGAGCCCTGATACACCTCAGCCCACAGCCTGAGTGAACCAACAAGGACCCAGGATAAACTAACATAGGAGTCTATCGCCGCACTTATGGTGCAACCTTTCAGACACGTGGCCCGGCAAGCTTCTACGACCTGACATTTTTTTCAGGCTTCCGGGAGTGGACGATCATTTTTTTTTGGTGACCCCCCTAATCCATGTCAGAAGTTTCGGTTGATGAAGACAGAACATGAACGACAACCTGGTACGCTGAGAACTGGGGAGATGCAGGAACGTGGCATTCCACACCTACCTTGCTCCATGATTTTGTCTATTGGTGCAGCTCACGACCTTTATTGACGTTTCAGCTACGGGAGGGCCAGCCACCCCTGTACCCAAGTTCGGAGGCCAAACACGTGCCACCCAAGGGCTTTTGATGTTCAACACATCGTCTTCTGAGCGAGGACCGACGACCAAAGTAACCGGTGTGGTTTGGACCACACACACCACCTAAAGGCGCGGCCTCTTTATTCTCCTCATTGTGAATCCGTAGCACACCGTGATACAGAGTTTGTACGTTTATTGCCACACACTACAGCTATCAATGACTTTCGCCGGAAAAACGTGGACCTTTTCCTTGCTCCCTGTGTGCCTGTGCACTGGCACAGGCCAACACCCGGAACGCGGCTCAAGAGAGGCGCAGGTGTGGAGTCTGCGCGGGAATTTCTTGTACTTTTTTTTCTTCTTCTCCGGTCTGCTTTCTTCTTTCCTCTTTTCTCCTTCCCTCCGCGCCCCCCGCGCACCGGTCTTGAGCACCCTGTTTGTGCTATCGTTGCTACAGCTTCGTAGCGGGGCACTGTTCGGTCCGTGGTTGTTTGGGGCCCGCCGGGCGCCGAGCGGAGAGAGTGTTTGACTGCATCGACTACGCTACCGGCGTGGCAAGGTGCGTGCTCGGACGTGCGTTCCGTCGCTGTGTCGGTGCTCGTTGTGTGCTTTTGTGTGTCTGTGTGTGTGAACAGTGTTTGCTGTGTGTATGTGGTCTGAGAGAGAGTCGAACTGATGGGTGTGTGTGATAATTAATGTCCGGTTGTGTCGTTGTGTGGGTGTGTTTTCGTGAAATCGACCACATTATATTTTTCTTACAATAATTATCTCAACAGGTGTGAGACTTAAGACGCGATAGAGGCAGAGCGCAAGCGGAGTTCCGCAGAGATGAGGATAGCCGGTGTTTGGTGCCCTGGATCATCACCCTAAGTCACACCCACACATGACCACCAGCCAGACACAAAACCCTAAAGCATCCTGGCATCAAGATTAACCAGTTGAAGGAGACAGACCAATGACTTACTAACGGCTCTGTGGACTTGCCGAACACCAAACACGACACTTCATAACTGAAAGTGTATCACCTACTTGCAGAGCAGGTCCTAGTCAGTGTCATCACAATGCAAGCACCTCCGAGGCTGGGGAACGAAGTCTAGTGGGTGCCCCACCCTGTCACATGCTCAGTAGGCTGTAGGGGAAGCAGTCGTGCAGTGTCCATCCCTTGTCAGCATCTCAGACGTTCTGCAGGAGACACAGGCCTCAGGCAGGGGTGCAAAGTGCGTCACAAACAGGGCAAAAGAGATGAGAGCAGGGCTGCTGTGTGAACAGTGATCCCTCAAAGCCAGCTCTGTTTAAATCAGCTTGTTTCCATGGTGCACTACGCAAACAACACTATTAGATAATGACAGCTGCCTGCTTTTGCATACATTGAGCTGTGGTATGTCATTCCTAGTTGTGGTGTGTTTACAAAGAACCCAGGAAACTTTGAAAATAGAGACCAAGTAAAAAACTGTGTGATTTAGCTAAGATTCTGTATCAAAAGGGGAACCAAAACCTGTGGTAAAATGTGAACCGTTACCGGATCAGCTTTCAAAGTTTGAAGACGCTTCATATACTTATGGGATATAATATATATATATATTATCAGAAAAGAGTTTTTCTTTTTAGCTTCTATACGTCTCTTTTTAAATCTGTATGGTGAATCTTTTATATTGTAGATATTACCATGACACTATTTTTGTGAAAATTTAAATCCAATGTTAGTGGGGGACACTGCACAGCAAAAAAAATCCGCAATGTCATATGGGTAAAATGTCCTACAAGGATAGAGTGTTTTTATGTTTGCCCTTGAAGAATAAGTTTGAATCTTATTTATGTACTTTCTTCCAGTACTCTCTGTGTACTAGACCATGTTACTTTGATTACCACTACACTACTCGTAACACTGGCAAATGCTACCCTGAGCCACTTGAACCCAAGATGTCGGCCTACAAGGGTTACTTATTAGACTGACATCCACAATCAAGCCTACACTGGTAAATACTGTTTTCATTAAACTGTTCTACGCGGGTTTTTACACAACTGTGTTTTTTTAAGCGATTCACGGCATCGGTCACATCAAACTGCCATGGACCAAGACCCACACTTGTTCGAAAAGCCATTAAACACCCAGTCACTTCAAATACTCGCGCTGTACACAGATTCTTGGAATGATGGAATCATTACTGTCATCACTATGAACAACACGTTATTGGACCAGGACTAATCGTTAACCATTTCACGTCGATCGAGAGTGGAGAAAGGTGGATCACACTATTTTCCCCCACCTCCTTTTTCCCTTGGTTTTTATAATTGATTACGGAATAAATCTGTTTTACGCAGTGTTAGACGGGCGAGGATCTGCTTTGTCGCGTCTATGACTAACGCAACGATATGCATTTATGCCAATTATTTTCCTGTAATAAGATTTAGTTCTCGCAGAAAGGCACATGAGAGTGTCCAACCATGTGCTACCACTATTATGCTGTTCGCTATCTTTAGCTGGTTTAAACTAGCACCCAATGCTGCACTGTGTTTGTTCAGTCTCACTCGTAATTGTCAAATAAGACAGCTTTTCTTGCTACATCGGGCACCTGATGATATAGTGCCATGTGATAAACATAGTTACGTAAAACAACACGATGGATAACCTAACAATAGTATTACCAAACCATGCATGAATGTGCTCAATGCTTGAGGGTCTATACCACCAAAAGTACACCACGCGAATCACCCGCTACCGTTCTGCTCACCCCCGCCATTTACTATAAAAAAATTAACAAACCACAACAAAACACAAGTTTTCAACACCAACACCATGTCAATGAGTCATACATATACATCTATGGTATCCGACATGATTGAGACTAAATAGACGTTTATGCAAAATGAAATCTATAGCAAAAAAAAAAAACAGCATGTTACGGAGACAAATTTAATCACCTGAACATTATATGTTAAAATAAAATAGGGTGCACGACACTAATGGGGCTAAGATCTGTAGGCTCTGTAATCTTTATTCCGTGGAAACTGCAGCATATATTAAAGCGCCCTAACTACAACCAACCAACAATTGAACTACGTGACGCACTCTTTGTCATCAGATTACCCACAACAAAAAAGAACTGTCGATCCCCACGAATTAACGACTCAAAAACCCGGTGGTAATAACGAGAACACCAACATTTTCACCATTCGATATAATATTTCTCTCACGTTATTTGTTAGTACGTTCATTCGTCAAATCCTTCGTCATCGGATGCTGGTGGTAATAAGACCTTTTCATACCTGTGTCGTAGTTCGCTCAACCTTTGTTCTGTTGGTAGTTTGTTGGGAGCCTGAAAAAACAACCACAGACACTGTTGACAATTTACATTTCAATCACACCTTAACTGCAGAGAAACATATAAATATACATTATTGAGACCAAGGAGCATGAACTCTCCATATATTATGACGCGAGCCACGAACCGT
>JADBJO010026511.1:20000-22435 GCA_016801955.1 Conus betulinus | reverse complement strand
TTTAAGGTCATAATCTAGAGAAAGTTGTTTTGTACAGTTTGTATGCATCAGTCTCCACTATAGTATCAGTATCTACGGGGTTGTTTGTAGTGCCAATATCTACCTGCTCATTAGCGGAATCAGTATTACAGGACCTATTTCAGGGTCAATATCTACAGGGTGAGTTGTAAGATCAGTACCTATATGACTGTTTGTAGGGTCAGTATCTGCCGTGTTTTTGTTAGGACTTTATCCGCATGGCTGTAGTCGTATCAGTATCTTCTGGGCTGTTTCTGAAGATCAAACCGATGAAGTACCGGAAGGAGCAGCATTTGATGGCACAGTCTGTCACAGCGCACAGGGTTTGCGTCCCGGCGCTGGCCGGTGTTTTCCTTCCCTGTGCTTGGTTTCTGCCTGGTTTTCTTTTCCCTGAAGAGGGCTCCCGGAGAGGAAGGAGAAGTTTACCCGGGGACTATGCTGTTGTTTTCTTTCTATCACAGGTGCCGTGAACCAGCAGTGTGGATGTATCAGGGAGGGAAGCCAACGGCGCAGAATGCCATTTTTCTTTGGGCACCCTCACTCCTCCATCCCATCCTACTCTCATTCTCTCTCTGAGTGTCTGCACGCACGTCACGCACGCACGCACACACACACACACACACACACACACACACACACACACGCACACGCACACACAACACACACACTGTATGCGCCTAAAATCCAGAACCCTGCTTGGCATCGTAGCTCCCTAACGCATGCATGAAGGTGTAAATGAACAATACCAGCACTGTGACGTTCAGCTTCGTCGTTTTATTCCTCATCACAAATTTCCCAGCCGTCATAGCTTCCTTGGGCTGACACAAGGAAGGGTGAGAAAGCTCTGATGAGGGACTTTTACAAAAGAAGAAAAATAACAATGAAGCTGAACATCACAACCCTTCTATCGTTATTTTTCACACAGACACAGACCCGGACATGGAGGGAGGGAGGAAGGGAGGGAGGGAGCGAGCGAGCGAGCGAGCGAGCGAGCGAGCGAGCGAGAGAGAGAGAGAGAGAGAGAGAGAGAGAGAGAGAGAGAGAGACCGACCGACCGACCGACCGACAGAGAGATAAAGGTTCTCCCACAATCTATGTGTTCCATGTAATCGTTATATGATTTTACATAACTATACATGTCGTGTTTTTTTTCCCCCTTTTTGGAAAACACTACTGGAAGAAGGCTGATCTGTGCTGAATATTCAAAGTTACGATTTAAAACTATTACATATAGGCCTATTCCATGAGTGGAAAGCGACAAGTTTTAAGTTCTGTGTCTTGAAGTAACAAAATTGGCGCACGTGACTGACGACAGCGTCTTCACGGCATCGAAACAACCAACTCAATGAGTACAGGACGGAATGATAATGACATCACTGGCGTTGCTTGAAACCCTGTCAGTAAGGCTAGTCAGTGTACTACCTTCAAAATCTCATTTTCTTCATGAAGAAAAGAGTCATTTCTTTGTGAAAACAGTATTTCTTTTTGAAACGCAAAAACCAGTCATTTTCTTCGCGAAAACAATTTTCCATGTACGTACAACAACATTACAGCTCTCACATGAAAATATTGCCGTAATAAAAGTGAAAACAGAAAATGCCATTTTACCTGACAAACAACAGAGAAGCATGAGTCATGTATAAGCGCAGTCCCGTGAGTGATATGCCGCATTAACACTCGCGGAAGAAAGGCGCAGAACATTGCACGCCGGAAACTACTGCCATGATTATCTGATTGTATTGCCCTGGGCTTACTGGGCTCTTGAAGGTGTTGGTCCTCTAGCGTTTCCTGATCTCATGTCATGACAGCGTCATCAGAAAGAACAATAACTGTTTTCACGTGAAAACGATGTTTTTCACACAGTAATGACCATTTTCTTTATGTGTAAAGACAGTAGTTGCCACGGTTTTTTTTATTATGAACACTACTGTTTCCATTGTGAAAATGCTTATTATGACAATTTAAAGTAAGCAGATTTCCCATGAAAGCTATTCCCAGCTAAGCCTCCGATGTTTAATGAGTGTATGAGATTTACCTTTCACTGAATAGTCACTGAATTTAAAAAGTTTTGATTCAACTGTTTGTCTGACGGTTTCAAATTTACCACATTCTTTCTGTTTTTGAGATATTTTTACTTCGACTGTACTTCCTCATTAAGATTCTGTCGTATGATTTCTAACTTTTTTTTCAAACTTAGAATATTGTTTGTTTTGATTATATCAAATTGACTTATCGAGGATGATTCCCATTTAGACCTCAATTCAAGATTTCCGAAAGTCGCTGTTGAGGAATTGCACTGTATTATATCAAACCATCCATTTATCATCGCACCTGCATCTAGAGCTCCTGCGCGCGCGCGCGCGCGTGTGTATGACAAAGAAGGGAAGAAGTGCCTGCTTGCCAAGCCTGCCTGCGAG
>JADBJO010026511.1:10000-15000 GCA_016801955.1 Conus betulinus | reverse complement strand
TTATCTTTATCTGTCAAAATACCGATGGCAAGAACATGCCCTAAATCATTTCAGTGTGCAGGTTTGGGGTTTATCAAAGTTACAGGTTCCACTCAATTAAACGTTGACGTGCCATGGCTTAAATGCCGGTGGAACAATCAACTCTCACACAAATGTCATAAGTCTGGAGCCAGGCGTAATGAACGGGAAGGGGGGGGGGGGGGGGGGGGGGGGGGGGGGGGGGGGCGCCATACACGCCCTTCCATTAAACTGTCATGAAATAAATCAGGTATCCCATTAACTGCCAGGTGGACTGAGAGGATCTATTTTTAAGCCGTGAAAATCCGAACCCCGTCACGTCCTTCAGCTCACTTAAACGCACGTCTCAACCATCTGTGTTTATTACTCCGGTTTTAAAAAGTTGAAAAATGTTATCATCTTGAAGCCAGGTTATAAAGTTTCACTGCAGAAGTTATTCCAAGTTTTAGAATGTTGTTGCATTAGGATAATCTATCGCTGGGTTTGTAAAATGTATTATGTTGATTCCATGTACGATCGAGAAATACTCTTTCACTGTATACAATGACATGATAAGAAGAGAAAGTAACTACCTTTCATGCATTACCTTTGTCAAAATATTTAGCCATACTGGATTAAGACACGTGGAAAAAAAATCATTCAACATACATTAACTGCAATCTGTCGTCTTAAATAAAGTACCATTTCAATACAATACGTTTCACTCTGGAAGAAAAGGATATCTAAAAATCAGTCAAAACTGCAAATTTATGACTAAATTACTGGGGATTACAAAACTGAATTGTGTGTATTAAACTAATATCTAAGTTTTAATTTTTTTAAGTCACTACGCAAACTCATGATCTTTTGTCATGATCTTGAAGTAGAAAAAAGGCAGATATTCTGAAATGCCAAAGGAAAAGTCAGGTTCAAAATGCCATGAAAAAGAAGATGAATTTCACGTTTTAGATACCTGGTTTAAGTAAAAACAAGTTAGATTTGCATTCATGAAAGAATTGAAAAAAAAAAACTTACTGTAATAAAATAAAAGTCAGGCCATCTTCAAGGATCATTTAGTATGTAAATCTGCAAAATGTGTGCACCGCTTCTGCGGTAAACGTCGCCAACAGCATAGATAACACCCTACATTTTCCCCCACAAAGATTCTTTTATTCGTGTCTTATAGACCATGTTACGGTTAACGGGCAAAGTTTGTAATGATTTTGTTGTGAAAATTGACATCTGAACACAACGTATCATACTGGTACAAATGAGACAATTCATGCCGAAGGAATTTGATTGAAAATGTGTTTCCGATGGATGTTTTTATCTTAGAAAATAAATCTGTTCTTTTTTCTAAATATTCTTTATCAGAATTGGCCGGTACACACCCTAGTTTATTATGCAATTTTCTCCCCTCCCACCCCTTTCTCTCTCTCTTTCTGTCTTTCTCTCTCTCGTCCTCCTGAACACACACACACACACACACACACACACACACACACACACACACACACACACACACACACACACACACACACACACGTACACACATACGTTTGTGTCTTTTGTGTTTTATTAATAATTATTGATCTGACAACATTTCGCTGTTCCAGCTGATTTAAGTCTTAAGTCAACAACAGATCATCAAATCGTAACTAAATGAACCCAAGAACTGACTCCTTAGACTCTTCAAATAGTTATCAATATCACAGGGATAACTATACTTGCGGTGCATAACCACTCCTTAGATAAGAAAACTATGTTGCATAACTTTTGACACGTGCAACCCCCCGTAAGTGATGCATGCGCTATGGTCATGCTGTGCCTCCTTCCCCCGTCCCAGGCCGATCATACCTCACTTCGCCATCAACGCCGTGTGCAACCGCCACAACTTTTTTTTGGTATCTTTCGTCCCTTATCCACTATTCCATTCAGTGTTATCACCCTCACGCCCTCATACCAGCACACCCAGTTTCCAATTCGGTTGGTATTCCGTGGTGCCTTTCATGCCTATCATACACGCAACATATCCAAGAGTGGGTGGGTGGGTGCCACAAGAACACTGAATACTCGCTATAAATAGAGGTTGAAATCTTTCTCTTCTATACTAACTTCTTTTTGCATTTCGTATATTTGTTTGATGTTGCATTTTGATTTATGAAACACCATGTAGCACAAAGCTTTGTAATAAACGAAAGAATTAAAATAAACATCGGTCAGTATATCAGGATTTCTATACTTTGGTCTGAAAACCACTGAGAATAGCATTCATTTTGAATTAAAACGGAAAGACATCATCTCAACGTGGTGTGGTTGACCCCCTCGTATGTCATGATTCCTCACATCACTCCTGCTGTCTTGTGCAGAAGCCTGTGCGTTAACTGCAGAAGATCTAGCATAATGCAGGTCTGAGGAGTTCATAAAGATGATTTCATGAGAACAGCTTTCAGAGTTCACTGATGGCCTCCTTCCAAAGACGTCAACATAATTATCAGCACTCCTCGAGTCACACAAAACTGGGAAATAACTGAATAACTGACTATTCGCGTAGTAAAAGAATTTTTACGTGTATTTGTACATACAAGTTGCCAATTTTCAATAACTGACAGGCATTTTCAGATATACATTGCATAAACTAACAATATAGAATGATCAAGTGTGGTTACTATCCAAGGTGGTTCACAAAATTCAAGCAACTGTCACTAATATACAAAATTTTACAACAAAAATTAAATTTGGTCTTTTAGTTAACAAGAAAAATCTGTCCCTTTTTCGAGCATTATAACTATACATGAGGCCTGTTTACTGATATATCATGGAGTTTATCAATTGATCAACATTTTCCTGCAATCTAACGGACAATCGATATAGATCAGACTGACTACAATGGTGCAAGGTAGGCGTTGAATGGAACTGAGCCTCGTTTTCATTCAACGCCTACCTTACACTGAAGAGACCAAAGCTAAGTGACAAACTCGTTCATTTTCGTTGTCCTATTTGTTTGTGTCTTGCCTGAAGAAGACCTAAGAGGTCAAAACGCGTCGTGTTCTGTCTTGTGACTCGTTTGTCCACGTTTCTCTTGATGGTTCGCTAACATTTATTTGAGATTTCTCTTCAAAATGCCAATTAATGAGACTCCAAATAAGATTTTGCAGAAGTTGGCAAGGACTGCATAAAACTGGGATGAATTAACTTTATTGGCAGAGTTGGACAGATATCACATCTCTGTACTTACTGTATGCCAACTGATATTGTTTGCGGTCCATGTAACTGAATCCAAAAAAGGAAGCCGCCCATAAAAGCCTATAATGATTGTTTTTGATTAAACCACAAAACAGGTATCTTCCGACAGCTTCGTCAAATATCTGCTATAGTTAGTACATTTCTCGTATGTGTAGGAAAATCAGGGCACACTCAAAGCGAAGCGATTTAAGTATTCAATTATCACTACACTGCAGAACACGAGTCGTACATTCAGTTAAACAAAATTGTTCCTGAAGATTTTGATGTTACAACAAAATTGTGAACTTGTATAGCCTCCAACCGAACTTAACCTGCAAAAATATGATTCACTGAGCAGCTCCATGTCATCTACGATGAAGTGCACATGAACTTGAAATCGACAGTGTGAGCTATTGCGGCATTCCCATACTACAAGAACGACTTTGGAAGATGAGTCATGTTGTGGAAGATGAACTACATTTTCTGGAATATGTTCCATATTTGATGAATTGATATGTTGTCTTCTTACGACTGCTAATACACAATTTTCATTCCCGGTGTCCAAAAAGAGTTACTGAATACCACTGGCATTACAGCGCAGTTTCAGCCTCCATGTTCTGAACTAAACTCCAACTATTTTCACCCTGAGGTGACAAAAATATGTGTGGATGTCCGACAGTTCGCAAAACGTAACCCTACCCCCAACCCTACACACACACACACACACACACACACACACACTCTCTCTCTCTCTCTCTCTCTCTTTCTCGTCGTGAACGCCTATTTTGTTGCCTCACTTCATCTTTCGATAATCTGTTCCTTATTTCCTTTCTTTTCTCTAATATTCACAATGTCTTTGATGTGCGGTTTACGACAAACAAATGAGTAAAACTCTGAGTAACACACACACACACACACACACACACACACACACACACACACACACACACGAGAGTACAGAGAGAGAGAGAGAGAGAGAGAGAGAGAGAGAGAGAGAGAGAGAGAGAGAGAGAGAGAGAGAGAGAGACAGAGAGAGAGAATACAACGAACACAATACAAACATAAATAAATTACACACATACACACACATGTGCGCGCGCGCGCACAGGGTCTAACACACACACATACATACTAACAGACACACACATACTGAGTACATAACATATAGCTGAGGACACACACAGAGAGAGAGAGAGAGAGAGAGAGAGAGAGAGAGAGAGAGAGAGAGAGAGAGCGAGATCACAAACATGCGCATGCGCGCGTGCACACACACACACACACACACACACACACACACACACACACACACACACACACACACACACACACACACACACAACCCTGGGTGATTGACTTCCCACTGGGCTAGGGACCAGCCCAGAAAGCTTGGCCAATCGTTAATGAACGGTCCTTTCACCCTTTGACCACAATACCCGACCACTTCGCTTCCTGTCCACCCCCTCTCCCTCCCCCTTCTTCTTCTCTCTCTCCCCCCCCCTCCACTTCTACTCTCGTTCCTGCCACTCATGACCAACAGCCACGACGGGGGAAGCAGTAGCACCGTTGCTGTCGTCGCAACGTTGCCGCTGATATTGTGGTCATGGAAGTGGTCACACTGCTGGGTTTCCTGGGACATGGCAGCCCATTGCACGCGGTCATTGCCCGTCACATGAATTCCAGCCATAAGCAGCATTCGTTTAGAGTTATAAGTGCACAACTGTCTCATCACGGGAGCAACAGTTAACCCTTTTGTTAGTTATCTGCTATTTCATGAAGGC
>JADBJO010026511.1:0-5000 GCA_016801955.1 Conus betulinus | reverse complement strand
TGGCAACGTGTCGCAGACGTAATTCTCTAACGCTGATGGGCTCGGTACAGTAGGAGCCACGGAAATTCTTTCGTCTTTGCACTCCAGCCACTCTGAACGACGAGGATGTCTTTTTCTCGTCAACCTCCATAATGACCGTTTTGAGCTGAGAGCAGAAGTCTTCAATCTGATGATTATCAATGTAGTTCAATGTGGGAACATACACTAGCACCACCATGATATTCAATGGTTTTCTTGCAGGCGAATGGTTATGACCCCGCGTAAACAGGACAGTGTTCCATAGTGCTTTCCTCATGTTGTTGTTAACACGTAAACCCAGCTCAATGTGTATATTTGTCTTCTTCGTCATCAGTATAATGTAAGAGTGCCTTATTTCTGTGTTGTCTTCTTCTTCAGTATAATGTAGGGGTGTCTTATTTCTGTCTTTACCTCTCCGTTGTTCTTCCATGTTCACGTCACAGACAGGTGATCAATGTGGTAGTAATCCTTCCGTGGATCCCTTGTGGTTGTCATCCTGTAGCACAATGTTCACGTCACAGACAGGTGATCAATGTGGTAGTAATCCTTCCGTGGATCCCTTGTGGTTGTCATCCTGTGGCACAATTTTCATGTGGAGGTCGACAAATGGCTCGATCACTGTTAAACGAAGCTGCCAGCGATCCGATGGGATCTCTGTGTGTTTTCCTTTCCTAGGTAGCGTGTCTTGGGCAAGTCGGGCGTGGCGGAACCTATCCCTCCCCGGTCGAATTTTCTTGCTGGGTTTATTTTCACCCGCGGAAGGAAGTATTGGGTTACGTGGCTATCGCTAGCCGTGGAGAACTTTACATACACAGATGAACAGAGACATACGCGCGCGCGCACATGCACACACACACACACACACACACACACACACACACACACACACACACACACACACACACTGACAAAGATAGACAGAAAGACAGACATGAGACAGGACAAGGGAAGGGGAGAGGGAGAACAGAAGAGAGTCAAAAAAGACAATAGACTGAGACAGAGAGAGAGAGAGAGAGAGAGAGAGAGAGAGAGAGAGAGAGAGAGAGAGAGAGAGAGAGAGAGAGAGAGAGAGAGGTGGGCGGAGGTTGAGTATGCAGGTTGATACAAAAAGAGAAAGAAGGCAAGGAGGGAGGGCGGGGTAAATGGCACAGGGATCCAGAAAGATGTTGACAGAGAGACAGCGCTATGTACATACTGACACAGACGTCTGCTTCATTGAATAGAATACTAATGTAGACTAAGACAGACACTGTAAACGGCGGAGACACAGAGAGACATAGAACTACAGAGAATCAGAACGGAGAACAAGACTAGCCAAAAGTATTTAAATATAAAGTTTCCGAAAGGGAACAAAAAAGTTTGAATTAATCGGGTTGTTTGGACAGATCAGGTATGCGTCGGTGATCCAACATGCCAATTTGTTTTTGTTCAGATGAACTGGGCTGTTGGCGAATCGGGACGTGAGACGAATCGTCGACCAGTTTGTCTGTACGGCTGCACGACCCATCCCGGATCACCGACTCACCCGGTTCTTCAAAGGAGCTCCCTCTGTTTGCTGGGGAGAGGAATGGCAAACGAGGTAGAGAATGGATGGCAGTGTAGGGTTAATGGTTCTAACGCCGGAGATGAGGACGGTGGGAGGGTGGGAAGAAGGAAGAAGGGATGAGGGAGGCAAAGGGTCTACAGAAGACCCATCCCGTTTCCTTGGAAGCAGGCGATCGCCAGGTTTAGAGTGGACATCATATCAGTAAGTATAAGGACTAAGAATTTCACAGAGACACGACCAATAACTACAGAATCGCTCTTTACAGCAGCTACAGTGATTTGTTCAATCCGTGATGGTGCACTGTGCTTGGTGGTGCCAGTGACTCTTGATGAAAGAAGAAAAAGTGGGACAGGAAGCCTGGACGTAACGTCACTGGTGCGACTCTGATATCAACATGAATCTCTTGCAAAGCGGTCAGTTACTTTGGCAAAAAAAAGAATAGTAAGACCAGAAATGGCCAATCCCGTATCATAAAAAGAAAACATTACAAACGTAGCGGTCTGCCGGCAGAGGTGGAGCCAACTGGAATAGCAAAAACTTCCACAGATGGATTCACATAGACTTATTTTTAGAGACACACTGCAAGAGTCAAAGACGGAAAAGCAGAGCATGTCAAATACCATAAAAGCGATCTGTCCAGTAGTTTCAATGACAAGAATAATGTAGAAAGATTCTGAATGACACCGTATCCAGAATAGTTATCTCGTGCGTAGTGATTTACAATTTACACAGACTAATCAAGATAAAAACCAAAACAAAACAGCAACATATATAAATATGCTGATAAAAAAAAATCAAAATACCTGAAAAAAAAGAGAGACACGATCAATTTTGCACATGCAACAGTCATTTCAAAACCTCCTAGCTAAAACATCATTTTTTTTCGCCCTATTCTGACCATTTACTTGTGTGTGTGTGTGTGTGTGTGTGTGTGTGTGTGTGTGTGTGTGTGTGTGTGTGTGTGTGTGTGTGTGTGTTTTGCCGCGTCTTTTCCCGCACTGGGCTGGGTGTGCTATGGGCTCCAATGGGAATCCTGGAATACCAGTGATGAACGCTACGCTGACTCTGGACCACGGAATACTTGTCGTGTCCTGCAAATGCTGGATCAGAACAAGCACCACTGAACACCACCAAGGTGACTAGGCAGCAGAGGAGTGTCTCAGCACCACTGAACACCACCAAGGTGACTATGGCAGCAGAGGAGTGTCTCAGCACCACTGAACACCACCATGGTGACTAGGCAGCAGAGGAGTGTCTCAGCACCACTGAACACCACCAAGGTGACTATGGCAGCAGAGGAGTGTCTCAGCACCACTGAACACCACCAAGGTGACTAGGCAGCAGAGGAGTGTCTCGGCACCACTGAACACCACCAAGGTGACTTGGCAGCAGAGGAGTGTCTCGGCACCACTGAACACCACCAAGGTGACTAGGCAGCAGAGGAGTGTCTCGGCACCACTGAACACCACCAAGGTGACTAGGCAGCAGAGGAGTGTCTCGGCACCACTGAACACCACCAAGGTGACTAGGCAGCAGAGGAGTGTCTCGGCACCACTGAACACCACCAAGGTGACTAGGCAGCAGAGGAGTGTCTCAGCACCACTGAACACCACCAAGGCGACCAGGCAGCAGAGGAGTGCCTCAGCACCACTGAACACCACCAAGGTGACCAGGCAGCAGAGCAGTGTCTCCTCTGGTGGCTAACCTGATGACGGCTTCACAGTGATTGCTTCCTCTAAACTGCCAATGCAGGGATTCTTTGGTATGCACCTGGGTCTAGTTGCAGGGAAGCCATGGTGAACGGCAAGTGATACCACAGGAAAGAGGGAGAGGGTGGTGGTCGGGTGGACGGAAGAGGGGGTGGACGGATGGGGTGGACACGGAATACAATCTAAAAAAAAAAAAAAAAAAAAAGAAAAAAAAAACAACCAGCAAGCAGACAGTGCAGGATTATGTTGGTTGTCGTTCATATCTCTTCTTTATCCTTGTGAAAGGTGACAGACCCGGTGCATCAGTTACAACCTTCACGAGGAACATTCCAGTCTGGCAATGAGGGTCGGGGCTTGACCTTGGGGACGCCGCGTAAGCGGGATTGGCCAAAGTGGACATCTGAAAGCGGGTAAGAGTACTGTTCTGTTACTGGTGTTTTGAAATAAATGTCGTTACCATAGTAACGGTACATTATGCGGTCTATAATCATATTTGAGTTGTAATGAAATTGCTGGTGTACATAGGAAACAGACACAATGAATCAGAGTTAAAAACAGCCCATATGACGTGCTTGTTCGGACCGCTGACCACTTCAAAAGGTGGGAGTGTTTATTCAGAATCTCAAACATACTATTGGTTTATACGTTTATTGGATGTTTATTCAGAGACTCAAATGTACTATTGGTTTATACGTTAATTGGATGCTTATGTTAAATCAGGATTTGAAATGGTTGCGTGTTGCTAATGCCAACGTTTTCAGCACCCTGAATGAGCCCATACTTCCAATATGTATGCAGTGATGCTTCCGGGATCTGTCACCGTTCTGTCTGAACACACCACTCGAAAATCAGAATTCTCCATCAACAGAAAAACTCCAAAGACAGCCTCCGAGATTTTTGGGATAAAGTGTTACTACTTACTGAGTTTCTTTGGTGTGTGTGTGTGTGTGTGTGTGTGTGTGTGTGTGTGTGTGTGTGTGTGTGTGTGTGTGTGTGTGTGTGTGTGTGTGTGTGTGTGTGTGGGTGTGTGTGTATGTGTGTGTGTGTGTGTGTGTGTGTGTGTGTGTGTGTGTGTGTGTGTGTGTGTGTGTGTAAGTGAGTGAGTGAGTGTGAAAATCTTGCCACTTGTGGAGGCAAGAGACAGCCTCAGTATGTTGTAGATGGCTTCGTGGCTTCATTATTCTACTTGATACAAAAGATGGCTTAGAGAAAGCAAATTGTTATCTGTTTAAAAAAAATGAATAAAAAACCAACTTTACACTTCCCCGACTTATTTTAGAATCACTGCTGAAGATGTGGATTCAGTAACATTATGCCATCAGGAAACCCCTTTCATGACGTCCGTGGCCGTTTCCAGCACACGTGTCTCCACACACTAGAAACCAATCGCTGGGAAAAAAATAACGCAGCTGATACATCTGTTGGGATAGATGCAAGACAGGGCTTCTTTCTCCGTAAAATGTTGATGGTGTACATATAGCGAATAAATACAACCGTTTCGTGTTCTCTGCGGACAGACTTCAATCTCATACATTTTCAAGGAAAGGGTTTCCAGCAGTTGATGATCTCTCGAGCTTCATCGGAGCGCCCTTAGAGTCTGCGCTGAGCAGAGCCCATCATTGACAGGCAGCTGGCTGCTGACCGCTCTGCTGCCTTGATGCAGGCCTCGGCTTGTTTCTCGGGGATTTTACAGGCGTGGAGTGTGTGATCACAGCATTCAAAACAGG
>JADBJO010026510.1:7500-20000 GCA_016801955.1 Conus betulinus | reverse complement strand
TTAAAGAATCCTCTCAGCAGGGGAAAACCATTTGATTTCTTATAGCCGAGTTTTCTTATAACCGAGTTTCTTATAACCGGATTCTACTGTATATATATGATGCTGAACAATATATATGTATATAAATTAAGTGTAAGGGGAAAATAAAACAAAATTAATATTAAAAGGATGGAGGGTGGCTGTAACTTCTGTATGAAGGGAGTAAAGCGGATATGGTGAAGTTGTGTGTATATGTGTGTGTGTATGTGTGTGTGTTGGTGGAAGAAATTGTCAACTGGTGATGAAGTGGTGGGTATGTGTGTTAGGTTATTGTTGGATATTGATGCCTTGGAGGTGTAGTGTGCCCAGTCTGGCAATGAGATGGGATTCTTGAGTTGTGCGTTCAAAGCTGTCACTCTGTGACTGCCAGAGTGCCAGGACTTTGACATGGTTGATGTTGTGTTGGGTGTGTGGTTGAAATGTAAGGCGACGGGTTTGGGTCGGTGGTGGCGGATATCAGCCAGGGTGTTCAGAGATGCGTGTCTCAAGTGTCTGTGATGTTTCACCTATGCAGATCTTGCCACACAGCTGGCAGTGGGATGGCATATATGGTGTTGCGGCTCTGACATGAGAATGTGCGTTTGACTGTGAAGGTATCTTTGGGCCCCTGTAAGATGGTGTCTGGTTTGGTAAGGGGGCCCGATTTTTTGCAGTTGCGTTTGGAGCAGGGGTGAGTACCTGGTGGTGTAGCTGTGGAGGTCCTGTTCAAATTGAACCGCACGAGGAGGTCTTTTAGGTTTTTATCACGTTTGAACGTGATCATGGGTTTGGTATGGAAGGCAGGCTTGTGGTTATGTACAATGTGCCAACTGGATTTGAGGATCCTGCAGATGAGGAGGGGTGTGTGGTGGGTGGTAGAGGAGGTAGGCTGTGGGTTTGTCTGTCTTGGTTGGATGCTGGGTTTCCAGAGCAGATGTTCTGGATACAGCTATGATGCAGCGGAGTGCTGCATTGGAACTGGGGTGTCTCCAGTTTGTGAAAAACTCTGACATTTTTGGCTGCTTGTATAGTGAAGTCTTCCTCGCTGGAGCAGAGTCTGCGAAGAGGGAGAAATTGTGTGAGTATGGGATGCTGTTTTTTAGTGTATGGGTGGTGGGAGGATGAGTAGTCTAGGTACGCATGTGCGTCAGTGGGTTTGTAGAAAATGGAGGTTTTGAGTAGGCTTCTTCAAGGGAGATGGTGATGTCTAGGAAGTTAACGGACTGCAAAATGGTGTAAGTTAGTTGGATGGATGGATGGAAGGTCTGGGCAAAGTTGAGGAAGTTGAGAAGGTCTGTTTCGGCATGGATGTGGCTCCCATTCCATCATCGATATACCTTTTGTATAATTCAGGTGTGGGGCCTGTGTATGTGTTAAGTAGGCGGTGTTCCAAGTGTCCCATGAAGAGGCAGGCATAGGATGGTCCCATTTTGGTGCCCATGGCAACACCACAAATATGTGAAAATGTGTGATTGTTGAATTGAAATGTGTTCAGGGTGAGGACTAATTCTGCAAGTCTGACCAGTGTGGTGGGTGGGAGGGTGTTGTTGGTTGGGGGGCCGTTTGTCAAGGAAAAATGTGAGTGCCCTCAGTCCATCAGCGTGAGGAATGGAGGTAAGATAAGATAATGTTGCTTATAGCCCAGCCGACTGCAGAGGGCCATATCAGGGCTGTCACCACGTTAAAATCAACTCACAGGTCATTCATTCACACAATTCTTTAAAATACATCGTCTAAAAACTCAACTAAAAGTTTGTTAAAAATCTTTCCACTGTAAAATCTCAGATCCGATGAAATGTTAACCTCTTTCAAGAACTCAAAGATCGCGTCAGGCGGAACATCTCTGAGGGACGTAGGTGTACAGTGACACCATGTCAAGTGTGAAGAGGAGGCTGGGTGAAAAAGTGGGGTCTGTGTTGTATGAATTTATCATGTTGAGTGTGTGGGTTGTGTCTTTGAGGTATGTGGGAGGCTTTGTACAATGGGTTGAAGGAGAAAGTCAAAGTATTGTGAAATGTGTTTCAGTGGGGCAGCTGCAGGCAGAAACAATGGGTCTGCCAGGTGTGTTCATTTGTGTATTTTGGGGGGTAGGTAGAAGGTGGGCTGTCTAGTGTCTGTCATGATGAGGAGTTTGGCTGTAGTGGGTAAGTTGTTGAGTTTGATTTCTTCTTTGATTGAGTTGGCGATGAGTTTCTGGTGTTGTGGGAGGGGTGATGCGGTGGTGAGTGGTATGTAGAAATTTGTGTTTGACAGTTGTTTTTGTGCTTCTGTTATGTATAGTTGTTTGTCCCAAAACTACAACTGCACCACCCTTGTCTGCTGGTTTGATGACAATGTCCTGTCATTCTCTTAGTGATTTGAGGGCTTTTTGTTGGTTTTGCGAAAGGTTGCAGTGTCAGACAGGTTTGGATTTGATCTGGCTGATGTCTATTTTGCATGTTTTAATGTAGAGTTCAACTTCACTGGATTTGTTTGAGGGTGGTTGGTGGAGCATTAGGGTTTGAAATAGTTGAGTGAAAATGTCAGAGTTTTGTGGTGGGTGGGGGCCCGGGTATGTGTTCAAGTGCTGCCATCCAACGAAGTTTCAAAAAAAAAAAATCTTTCCACGTCAATGTGGTTCTGATGATTGGTGGTGGTGGGTTGAGTTAGGATGAATTTGAGTCCTTTTGTTAACACTGATCTTTCATCGTTGGAGAGGGGGAGATTGTCAGGGATGCAGTAGACAAGATGGTGGTGGTGATCAGAGGTGGTAGTGGGGTCAGGATTGTGGGTTGGGGAAGCTGAATGATCAGAGGTGGTAGTGGGGTCAGGATTGCGGGTTGGGGGAAAGCTGAATGATCAGATGTGGTAGTGGGGTCAGGATTGTGGGTTGGGGAAGCTGAATGGTCAGGCTGAATAGTTGTATGTGTTCTTCTGTAATTGTGATAGTTTGTTTTGTTTGGTCTGGTTGCAGTGGTTGTAAATGAGTTGGTTGTGTGTATGGATGAGCTGTCTGAGTTTGGAGCAGAGGCTGTGGGCATGATAATTGTGGTTTGTTGTTTGAAATGTTGGAGGAGGTTGGAGAGAGATTTCAGGGTGGAACTATGTGTTTTTATATGTGCCAACATGAGTTTGCGACTGGCCTGGAACAGAATCTTTGTGGTGGTAGTGATGAGAGTGGTGTTTTGGAGGTTGGATGGGGTGTGGGAAAGTGAGAGAAGCCACGAGGAGTGATGTGTAGTCTAAGACATTGTTTGAGAAAGTTGAAATGGGATGCTGATTTGGTTTTCTGAAACTGTGTTTTGGCATTGCCTTGTGCGAATGGTTGGATGGTGGGTGGCAGAAACTGAATGGACTTGCAGAAGCTGGCATGGGTACGGGAGAAAATTTGGGCAGTTGGCATTGTGTTGTGGTGTTGGCTCTTGTTGGGCAGGTAGTGGGTTGGGCCAGTAGTGGGACAGAGACAGAGGAGAGTGAGCAATCAAGAATGCTGAATGACGATTGCAAATGTGTAGCTAGAAATGGATGTGACGAAGAATGGAAGGAGGGACAATCAAAATCAAAATAAAATCTGAATCAAATGGAAGACAGTGGGAATGAGAAGTGGTAGACAGCGGTCACAAGTACACATAGGGAGTCAGAGACGTGACGTGAAATACAACACAACAAAGGGTATCAGAGTCTACAGGTACACAAAGAGAGTCGAAGACAGGACGTGAAATACAACAGGGCAGGGGGTGTCAGCGTTCACAAGTGCACCTAGAATAGAAGACGTGACGTGAAATGCAACTATCAGCGTTAACGAGTACACATAGAGTATCGAAGACAAGACGTGAAGTACAACACGACAAAGGATATCAGTCAATTTGAAGAGTAAAGTTTCAAAATGGAGCGACTGATGGCGGGAGAACGAAGCAAATTTTAGAGGGGGTTTTAGTTACCGCCAAGGACATTGACAAACTAAGCACAGGATAAGACACGATGCATTTCGACCTCTGGGGTCTTCTTCAGGCAAAAAAAACATCACATTTAACATTTAGGACAGTACAAACAAAGAACGAAGAGAGACTTATCTGGTGTCGATGTGTGTGAAGAATGGCCGCCAGACAGAAACGACAGAGGGGATTATGGGAGAGGAAAAGGGTGGAGGGGGAGGGGCGGGTTGCGTGGAGGGAGGGGAGGAGTGAGGCGATGGGGTTGTGTAGTTAGTTTAGTGCGGTGGTGTGATATTTGTGACGGTTTGGTTAAGATGGATTGATAATAATGCTAAGAGGGAGGGGGGGGGGGGGGGTGATATATATATATACACATATATATATATATATATATATATATATATATATATATATATATATAAATTTTTTGTTTGTTTTATTTTCTTTTTAATCAGTGCTGTTTGGCAAAACCCACTCCTCAGCTCCAGACAGAAAATTCATGGAGTCCAGGATCATCTCTTGCCTTGGCACCACAATTCCTGATGGACTCAACACCTACATCGGACTTTTTAGTTTGAATCATTCCAGCTCTTTGCCCTCGTTTTCCTTTCCCCCCCGACCTCTCCTCCATCCCTTTCTCTACACCCCCTTCCCCAATTTCCCCATCCCACCTTGTTCACATTCACACCACATGTGCATATATAGCATATTTATAACATAACATGTAGAGCATAATGTATACACCCCAACACATCATCTGCACCATCCAGGTATGCACACTCATAGACACACACACACACACGTGAACAATCCTTATGCACCTAGATTTGTTACAGTAGCTCCCACTTAGCCCCCCCCCCTCCATCCCATACATACCCCCCCCCCCCCCACTCCCTGTCGTTTTCTTTTCTTTTTTTGTTTTGTGTGTGTGTGTGTGTGTGTGTGTGTGTGTGTGTGTGTGTGTGTGTGTTGTTTATCCCTTATGCACCTTTAAGCGCCCACCTCCAAGCATAAGACTCCTCCTCTATCCACTTTCTCCATTTCTTTTACTCACTGTCAAGTGCCCCCCTTCCAGGCATAAGACTCCTCCTCTACCACTCTCTCTTTTTCTCTATCTCCAGGTCTGTTCGCCTTTCCCCTTTATCTGCCTCTGTTTTTCCTTTTCCCCATTACACACAAACACACACACATAAGCGCGCGCGCGCGCGCGCGCGCACACACACACACACACACACACACACACACACACACACACACACACACGACGCGAGCGCGCGAGCGCACACACATATACACATACACTCGCGAGCTCGCGCACAGGCACACACACGCACGCGCACGCAGGCGCGCACGCACGCGCGCGCGCACGCGCACACACACACACACACACACACACACACACACACACACACACACACACACACACACACACCTTTAAACACGTAATCGTCCGTTTACGTATATGTTTTCATGCATCATTGCTTAAAGTATTTACTTGTTTCTCAGGAAGACAATGGCGTGCACAGTTAAACAACTTCAAGTCGTCGAGAGAGAGAGAGCGAGAGTAATGCATAAACCTAATGATCTGTCATATATTGGGGACAGGTGCATGCTGGGAAATAAAAGAAAAGAAAGAAAGAAAAAAGGCGAGATGATGAAAAAGGGAATCAAATTATGATAGGTACATAGAATGCAGACTAACAAGATGACAAATGAATGATTTCAGAAAATAAAACTTAGCCACAGAGAATCACAGCGAACGGATACAGCTTGGAACAACAGGCGAACGAAATGTGGAAGTGAGCGAAACGGCAGCCACGAAGCGGAAGAAAACCAACGCACAAACTGACGCGAGCGCAGCCACAACACAGAACATCCATCGCTTTTGATGGAAACAAGAGAGAACTCGACCTTCCAAGACGCGAACCGACACCACTACGGATTCAACTTGCTTACTGAAGAGAACGCCATACTGAAGAATGAAGACCTCCACCAACAGAAAGTCAGAAGTAAACAGAAATGAGGGACAGTCAAGACACACCGACGACGATGAACACTCTTAGAGAGAGAGAGAGAGAGAGAGAGAGAGAGAGAGAGAGAGAGGAGAGAGAGAGAGATTACATTAATGCATGCGAAAACTTATGTCCATTAATAATAGAAATTAGCAATACAAAGTAAAGAAAAAAGATTCCCGTCAACTGCTGTTCCTCCTAGGAGGAAACAGTTGAAAATTCTGATCTCCAAGAAAAAAAAACAAAAAAACTTCAAGTCTGACAATGGAAGCAGAAGCAGTGACACAAGCACTCCACTGGCTTTCATCCACAGAACAGTCTAAAAATCAACAAACTATGACACTGACTGACTCCATGAACCAACTTCAAAAAGTGAGAGTGGAATGGGAAAACCCTCCCTGGCATGAACTAGTGCACAAAATTCCATTTGAGAGACTCATGTGGATGTACTGCCCTGGACATGCAGGAGTTAAACGAAACGAGAGAGCACACGCACTGGCTGGCAAGGCAACGATAAGAACTGAATTACAGCTTGGCCGATCTTATGTGATATGAAAAACTGAAGAATCACTTCAGCAAACAAGAGCAAAGCCACTATGCCATAGACCATCTTGCAGATCTGAACATCAAGAGAGGAAATGGCCGCACATCCAGACTGAAGAGAAGAGCAAGAAACATCGCCAAGCAAACAAAAACATTGGAATAATCTCAAGGCCAATGCTGTGAAGACTCCTAAAAATTGGGGCAAACTCGCACTGGGCCTTTCCAGTAACAGACACGAATGATCCAACATATGTCAACTGAGATAATATTTTGAATCTCTCAGGGCCCCAAGCGAGTACAGTAGATATGTGTGCGCTGGTGTTTGTTCATCAGTGGGGTGATACAGGCATATTAATTAGAGAGTCCATGGGCATGTGTGTGCAAGCCTTGGTGTGTGAGTGTGTGTGTGTGAAAGTGAGTGAGTGAGTGTGTGTATGGGGGGGGGGGGGGTTGTTCTTATTGTTATGTGTGTGTGCGCGCGTATCCACGTGCATGTAGTATTTGATGTTCTTGCCCTTGTTCTTGATCCTAAGTCATCTTCTGAACATTCATTTAGCATTCACAATAAAAAGCTCACACAGTCACAAAACACACGCACACGCACACACACACATACACGCTTCCATGTGCACGCACACACATACACATTACACACACGCACTCACGCACACATATATATATATATGTGTGTGTATGTATATATATATATATATATATATATATATATATATATATATATATATATATATACGCGCATGCGTACGTGCACTTTAAAGTGCTTTGCCTCCATTTGCTTATTTCACTGTTGATATCAGCACTGGCTTCCTGGTGGTGGTTATTCGTTTTTTAGTTTGATTTGCTGTTGTTTGTTTGTATAACCATGCTTTGATGCCTACGGCTTATCATTTAGTACTAGTTTAGTAGACAAGTAACAGCCAGTATGAACAATGGCTGACTAAGCCACTACTTTTACCGTTGTAAAACAAAGAATCATTTTCGTTGCCATTGTCAGTGCCACTTCAGTGGTATCATGATCCTCACACACACTCTCCCTGTCCACAGCCCTACCCCGACTTGTCCTGTCTAGACACCTGCGCCGGCAATCCAAAGGGAGCAGTACATGTGTAGTTGTCATGAAGCAACCCATCAGAGGAGACACTGCACTGCTGCTTTGTCACTTTGGTGGTGCTTGGGTGGTGCCCGTTCTCAACCAACACTCACAAGACATCCTGTTACTGCTGCTAGAGTGAGCGAGCGCCCTTCGGCGCCACCACAGTCAGTCCAGCACGGTCTCCATTACTTTCTGGTGACTTCAGCAATACCAGCGATCTCGAAATGAACTCGCCCAAAGCAAAGAACTGAAGAGAAAACTAGGTTCACCATGAGAACGGCCATGAAGGACCACAGAACAGGCAAGTTGCCAGGTAGCGGGTATACCGTTCGAAACACCCGAATTTATCGCATGAAGCATGGTTTGCACCTGAGATCATCTGAAAAGTTCCGGTAGTTTAACTTCCTCCAGCGAGAAGTCGCCTTGCAAAGTATTCGCTTGACTAACTGCGTGCGATGGTGTATGTGTGTGTCACGAAAGAGTGTGTGTGTAAATGTGTGTGTGTGTGTGTGTGTGTGTGTGAGCCCCTCTTCCACCCCCCTTCAGTTCATCATTCTATTGCTTGTATTGTGTTACTGAGCTGACGCTTCTCCCCCCTTCCTTCCACCCCTTCTTATTCACCCTCCCCCCTTACCCCGCCAACCTACATTTCCCCTCTTCCCTCCCTCTCTTCTAATCTGTTTCGTTCCTTTTCCATCAACAAGTCACCCATCTGTGTCGTAGGCGTGCACCTGGTCGGCCCATTTTAAAACAGTATTAAAGCCGTGACGTACACTGTGGATTTTCCATCGTGCATACATAATTACATTAACAATAACAAAGATCACATACAGGAGACATGTACGCATAAGAACCTATGGTGTCCATTCACCATTGAATATGATTTTGTGTTGTAATGCAAGGAATTCTCTCTCTCTCTCTCTCCTCTCTCTCTCTCTCTCTCTCTCTCTCTCTCTCTCTCTCTCTCTCTCATGTGTGTCTGTGTGTGTGTGTGTATGTGTGTGTGTGTGTGTGTGTGTGCGTGTGTGCGCGCGCGCGCATGTGTGTGTGTGTGCGTGTGTGCGTGTGTGCGTGTGTGCGTACGCGAATGTGTGTGTGTCTGTTGTTGTTGTTGGGTGTGCATGTTCGGTACAGAGCGAGTGCGAGTGTGTGTGGGGGAGAAGGGGCAGGGTAAAAAGTAAGTTGGATATGGGTGTGTGAGTGCGCGCGTACGTGTGTCTGTATGTATGTGTGTGCATGTGTGCATATAAACGCGTATGTGTCTGTGAGCGCGTGTATGTGTGCGTACATGTGCGGTTGTGTGTGTGTGTGTGTGTGTGTGTGTGTGTGTGTGTGTGTGTGTGTGTGTGTGTGCGCGCGCGCGCGCGCGCGCTACTCTAAGCGCACGAAACACACACACACACACACTCACACACACACACACACACACACACACACACACACACACACACACACAGAGAGAGAGAGAGAGAGAGAGAGAGAGAGAGAGAGAGAGAGAGAGAGATGTATATGTGTTATGACTCTAAACAAAGGAATAAAAAAGGGAGAATCATGCACAAAATTAAAATCAATACACACACACACACACACACACACACACACACACACACACACACACACATACACGCTGTGGGCCATATGGCTCTAAACGCAACTAATTTAAAAAAGAAGAAGCATTATGTACAAATATTGCTGTATGCACACACACACACACACACACACACACACACACACACACACACACACACACACACACACACACACACAACACACACAGGAGAAGGTAATGGGGTATGGGATAGGATCCTTCGACGTATTCGAAAGAAGGATTGGAGAAAGGAAGAGACTGTGAGAAAGACAGGAGAGGAGTGGGGGGGTCCTTATAGAGAATGGCAATACCGCCACCTAGAGATGGGCGGTGGAAGGAGGCAAGCGTGTAGCCACTCGGGGTGAGACACTTTTCAACTGGTTCATGACCGACTGAGTTCAGCCAAGTTTCAATGAGAAATACTATGTCTACTTTTTCATCCAAGATGAAATTAGCTACTACATCTAATTTGCCATCTTTGCATACAGATCGAGCATTGAACAAACAAATATTCAGTTTGTAAAGGTTACAGACATAATGAAACATGGGTGATGATGATTCCTTTGAAACATTTTGATGATTTTGAAGACTGGAAGACTTGGAGAAAAAAAAAAGGATGAAAACTGAGGCAGTGAAGGGGAATCACAGGACACAGAGTCACATGTTGATGATTGAACAGAACAGGAGTGAGTGTCACAGGGGCTGCACGGAGATGGCAAAGATGGTGATGGTTGGGGTAAATCAGAGACGGTAGTGGCTGAGGATGAGGAGACAGAGGCGGTTGAGTAGGTTGCGCCACTGGGACAGGAGACACAGGCGAAGATGGCAGAGATGAAGTAAAAGTCAGGGGGGGCAGGGGGGGGGGGGGGGGGGGGGGTTGAGGAGGATCTGTTGAGGAGAGGACGAGGGTGGAGACGAGGATGGCAGAGGGGAGGATGACGTCAGTTGCAGTGACGAAGATGGTAGAAGCAGAGGTGAGGAAGGCGAAGGGGATGAAGGAAGATGAAGTGCTGGTGGAGGCAGTGAGGAACAGGCAGGAGTTGAGACACGCACACACATTAAGATGAGTGCACGTCTTTATGTGTGTGTGCATGCCCGCACCCGCATGTGTGTTGAAGTGTGCATACATACATACACACACACACATATATATATAAAAATATATATATATTAAAATTTTAATTAACATGTAAGCATTAAAATCTACAACGTTGTTTCTTGCTGGTGCAGTCGTGAGGATATCCTGACGACTGCACCATTTCCGCGGTCACTGAGGAGAAACAATCAGGTTTCGAAATACGGTATCTGACCAGGAGTTATATGTTAGTGAGCTTCCTCCCCATTGGAGATTGTCTCCTGCTTTGGAGACTATAAGCTTGCTGAAGGTTCATTTTGAGAAGCATTTATTATTCCCCATTCACCCCCACTCAAGCACATACTGTCAGTTAGGCAGAATCATCTACCACTGCAGATATGAAGGCTTATCACCCCCCTATTTTCTACAATCTGAAGCTTTGTTTATAATTCAATATTTCTTGCAGTCATTGCAACACCTAGCTGCTCTGTAAGTTGCTGGAATGGTGCTCGGTACTATCCTTGGAATTTATTAGTTTATTGTAATTTAGTCCCTTGCGGATTCATTCCAAGAACTGGCCCTCAGCACTTGTGTCTTAAGAGGTTATCTTTTTATATTTTCTACTTTTCACAAGAAAATGTAGCTTGTTTTGCTCTTTCTTGATTTTCTTTTGCTTCTTAGGTGGCACCTTTGGTTGGTTTTTTTTTTGAAAACTCAACAAACATACTACGGTATTGCACACCAGCCTTTTTCTGGTATAGCATTCTTCTTAAAACCGAAAAGGCAGAGGATTATTCCCCATTCACCCACTCAGCACATACTGTCAGTTAGGCAGATCATCTACCACTGCAGATATGAAGGCTTATCACCCCCCTATTTCTACAATCTAAGACATATTGCCTCCAACACTAAGAAGTATAGAACTGCATTTCACAGCACTTCGTGTTCACTTCTGAGCCCTCACAGGACATGAGTTCTTTTGAGGATACGATTTTTGTTGTGGAAACAAGTGTGTGCGGACACACACACACACACACACACACACACACACACACACACACACATCTCTCTCTCTCTCTCTCTCTCTCTCTCTCTCTCTCTCTCCCCACAGACCTATCTGTCCCTGTCACATGTTGACATGTTCTCTGCCTTTCTTTGTCATCGAACACACATGAAGTAACCCATCGCCTATCTCCTCTCAGTGTGGCCCCTTTCCCCACCTGTGCAGCGATCGATCCGGCTCAGTGTCACCCGCACATCATGTCGTTTCACCTGGCCTTCGCCACATCACGCTGTTATAATGAAGCTCTGTCAGACAGCGCCTGATTGCTGAGACATGCTGAAAGTAAGATGAGAGAACGCTTTATTCTCTCCTAAAGGGACGTCATGTCAGATACGATGGATATCTCCCAACCATGATTGAAAAGAATGACAAATACATATATCATAAATTAATAATAAACGTATTTAACAGATGGAGATAGTCTGTTTTCTTATTTTGTTTTGTTTGTTTACATTTTATACACACATTAGATCATCGTAGTTTCTCCAAACTGTACAGTACCTACAATTTCAACTTTAAGTGACAGATTCAAATGCTGAAAGAAAAAACCGAAATGAAATATGATATGGATGCAGTAATGTTCCCCCCCCCCTCTCTCTCTCTCTCTCTGTCTCTCTCTCTCTCTCTCTCTCCTCCACATATATACACCCAGCAAATGCACCCCTCCACATTCATTCATTCACAACCACACATGAAAGAACACACACACATACACGCGAAAGAACACACACACACACACACACACGCACACACACACACACACACACACATGTCTAATATCACATAGTTTGTGAAAAGACGTTAAATTAAAGTACTACTACTACCACACACACACACACACACACACACACACACACACACACACACACACAAAACACACACACACATACACGCACACACACACACACACACACACACACACACACACACACACACACACACACACACATACAGGTGCACGCATGCGTGCATGAGAGAGAGACAGACAGAGAGAGCGAGACTGAGAGAGAGAGAGAGACAGAGAGAAAGAGGGGGGAATAACACACTAACCGATTCATTATCGCTCACTCATTCAGACACTCACTGGTTCCAAGCTCGTCATATTGTATTTCAGGCCCTGCTGTTTACAGCCCAGCAAATGCAGAGGGCCATAGCAGGCCTCTCACAACTTACAGA
>JADBJO010026510.1:0-2500 GCA_016801955.1 Conus betulinus | reverse complement strand
TGTGTGTGTGTGTGTGTGTGTGTGTGTGTGTGTGTGAGAGAGAGAGAGAGAGAGAGAGAGAGAGAGAGAGGTAGGGGTTGTGAAGGGGAGGAGTTGTTCTTATTGTTATATGTATGTATGTGCGCGCACGCGTGTGCGCGTGCACGTATATGTTGCATTTGATGGTCTCGTTCTTCTTGTGATCCCAAGTCATCTTCTGAATATTCACGCACACAGTGATTACACGCACGCACACACACACACACACACACACACACACACACACACACACACACACGCACACACACACACACACACACACATGCCCGCACGCGCATGCACACACACATTCAAACGTGGGCGTACGTTCGCTCTCTCCTACTCACACACATTATACACACGCGTGCATGTGCACGTCCAAACCCACATGCGTGAGCACATACACGCATACACATGAACGCACAAATGCCTACACACACGCACCTGCGTACACGCCCACATAAAAAGACATACACGTATACACAGATGTATGTACACATATATATGCAGATACGTGTGTGTGTGCTCACATAAACCCACAGATTACACACACACACACACACACACACACACACACACACACACACATGCACTCGCACTTCTGCACACACACACACACACACACACACACACACGAACACACACATACACGCATGTGTGCACACACGCGCACACACACAGACACGCACACACACATATGTGCCCATGCACACATCGGCCTGTGCCCACACATCCATACACACACATGTGCACATTCACTATACACAAAAAGATATGGTAGGTAGGCACTCAAGATCTGACCAGCGTGTTGGGCTAATGCGTATGTCAGACATTTGCTGAGTTGTAGCCATGAGACCCTCTTATAATAATAATAATAATGAATACTTATATAGCGCCTATTCTCAGCTAGAGACCAAGCTCTAAGCGCTTTGCAATCAACACTCGTTTACACAACGGGCTGCCTACCTGGGTAGTGCCGACTGAAGAGCTGCCAGCTGGTGATTCATTCAGTCGTTTCCCGTGTCATCCAGTCCGTATCGTTCAATATCGATCACTCATTTTCCTTACTTCTTACAAAATCCATTTTTCTTAAGGCCAGCCATATGTATTGGCGTGGGATTCAATTCTCTCATCTTACTTGTTAATTCATTTATCCATCAGCTTAAGATCATGCGTAGTGTGGTCTCAAAATTTAGCAGATGTGGTGTAGCATATATGGACTAGTCCGCACGCAGTGACGCCTCCTTGATGAAACTGAAATTGAAACTTAAGAAAGCTCGAGATTCGGTGAGTGTCGCTCGACGTGTGCGGACGTATTTTGCCACGCTCTCAACGATCCGAATCTGAGCTGTGAACTCAGTCGTACGCTTTGCCTACACGCGCTAACTGCGACAGCGTCTGTTTCTTTTTTTTTTTTTTTTTTCCCTGACGGTCCAGTTTATTTGTTGAAAATGCAAGCTTTTTCTACAGTAACTCCCGTTTTTTCTCAAATCAAAGAACATTCCAGATCACGACAAGAATCGGCCGTCCATATTGGAAATGTGCTTGGCGGCGGAACGAGTAGCTGGCCAGGGCTCGATCATCGGAGCTCAGAACATTGGCAGCTTGTGGCGTATTTACCCCGCCACCAAGGAGGCACGGATGGCAATCCTTGTCCATGGTATGCGGATGAGGGACACTACACTACAGGTATACAGTACTAACCCATATGTCCTCCACAGCGATACAGGTGAGGAAAAGTCCTCTCTACAAAACTATGGATTGACAACATCCCAATCTCGGTCGCAGACTCGGAAATCGAGCATCACTCGTCAAGCTCGGTTGCGAGCCGATGAGATCAGACATTAAGATGGAGAGAGCTCGCGATGCAGACAACAAAACTGACTCGATTTGTAATGGGTCGCAGGTTTGTTTTTCATAACTGTCCCCTCTACTCCTCTTGATAAATTTGTGAAAGTCAGCATTTTTACAGCTAAATTGTTCCACAGAGAACAAAAACAGCAGAAAAAAAAGTCATGTATTCACGCTGTCTGAAGCCAGATCACCATGTCTCACAGTGCTCAGGAGACATTGTATGTAGACAGTGTGGGCAAACGGGACACAAAAGAGGTGACGTCGAATGTAAACTAACCAACAGACAGACAGCGACAGACAAATAAACGGATGGATGGGACTGGTGAACATTCTATGGACAGACAGACAAACGGTGAAAAGAATGGTGTCAAAAAGACTGGTGTCAAAGAAAATCTTAGCACTAGTGAAACAGTGCAGTCCACAGGCAAGTCTGTCGACGGGAATGACCGGGGTCGTCCTCTGTCCCGTCAGACCACCCTTCTGTCCTCCCTGGACCGCTCTCCCCGCAACAGGTCAGCTACCCCCAGCAAGCGGCACCTGTCCAGACACTGACACAGCCCAGAGAGGGAGCAGGAAAAGTATCGGCGCTGTGACCATGGGCCGGATGACTCGATGACAGCAGCTTTTG
>JADBJO010026509.1:15000-17500 GCA_016801955.1 Conus betulinus | reverse complement strand
GAGTAACTTTTATTCAAGACTGGTAGCGCCTTTTAAACTTCAATAAAATCAGACAAATGCATAGATGAACAATCTAATGGGGGAAGGGGGGGGGGGGGGGGGGGGAATCAAGCGCAGGCGAACAACCCCTCCGTCATCACAGTAATGACTTGGCAAAGATTTGAACTAAAGGCGTGAGGGGGGTGGGGATGGAGGGCTGAAGATGAAGAAAATGTTCCCATTTTCTTTATGTTCCCATCCATAATATGTTTTATTGATTTTATGTTCCCCCTTTTTCTTCATCTTCACACCCCCCCCCCCCCCCCCCCCCTTAAGTTCAAATCTTTGCCAAGTCATTACTGTGATGACGGAGGGGTTGTTGACTGCGCTTGTTTTTTTCTCCCACTATTAGATTGTTCATCTTTGTATTTGTCTGACTTTATTCAAGTTTAAAAGGCTGTGCCAGTCTTGAATAAAAGTTACTCTGTGTTAAGTTTTCTTACTGGAGCAAGAATTACCCTACTTGTTTATTGTTGAAAATGTTCGGGTTATTAACACTATCAATACAGACCCTCGTTCCACTGCTGCCTGTGCCTAGTCAACACTGCTGTCACAGCACTGAAATTTCCTCCGGACATCTGATTTTGACCATTTTGAATTAATGTTCCTTAAAAGCCTAAATCATACAGTAACTTTATTTCTGTACAGTGAACTAGAGCTATCTTCCATCTTCTTGATGACAAATGTTTTAAAAGTCAAACTAATCATTCTATAGTTGTTTGATTGAGTTGAAAATGACATACTTGAACAGTGCGCAGTGATTCAGTGCTTGAAGACGCCGACAGGTAGGTTGCTTTCTTTTCAAATTAACCAATGAAATCGACTGGTAGTAGCCTGCAGACGGGTATGATATGATGTAGGAAGGACTGTATCTGTACGCTGACGCCACTGATTGAAAATTATCCCGGAAATTCGGTCATGTTTATATTCAGAAGACCGTCGCTATCATTCTCGCCACGTGTCCTGAGTGACAAATTGCTTGCCGCGAGTATTTTCGCCCCACGTCCCTGAGGGGTTAAGTCGGGCGCCGCGATCATTCTCACGGCGTGTTGCGAAGAAGTTAAACGGTAGAGCTCACCACTCTCGACTGACCTTTGTTGTGTATCCTTAAATGGATCCTCAAATCTGGGTTCAAAGACTTTCCCCCTATATTATCACTCTTTACAAGATGGTTAAGCAACTTTTTTTCCCTTACAGCGCTTACTTCTATATATATCCATTCAGTCTGCCTTTGGGGTGCCGCAGGATTCTGTTTTTGAACCACTGGTGATGATAATACGCAGAATCAGAGAATGTGGTATGTCTCCATTTGATGCCAGGAGAAGACCAACCCAATCAGCCGTCACTCGCTGATGAGTTCGAATCAGCGGACGAAAGGCTTCTGAGCAGATGATATGATTGATTCTGTTTTAAGGATTGACTGTTAGTTCTGTTTTCAAGATGGAGTACGATTGTCTCTTTTTGCTGCCAGCGAAGGATTTTATATTCATGTTTAAACTTCGCCTTTGTTTGGTTGGTCGATTGGTTGGTTAGTTGGTTGGTTGGTTATGTTTTTTTTTTGTTTTAAAATCCTCCACTCTTCTAGTTAAAAATGGCGATATATATGTCGGATATTGCCTACGCTTGCCCGCGTCCCTCCCTTTCCATGCCCCCCCCCCCCCCCTCTCTCTCTCTCTCTCTCTCTTTCTCAATGTGCGTGTGTGTTAATGGTTCACAAGACTTAAAAAGTACAGTTCCTAAGGTTCTAGGAAAAAAAAATGTAAAATTCATTGAAAGAAGTTTGATTTTTTATTTTTGCACAGTGTCTATTTACACACACACACACACACACACACACACACACACACACACACACACACGCACGCACACACACACACACACACACGCACGCACGCACGCACGCACGCACGCACACACACACACACACACACACACACACACACACACACACACACACACACACATTATCATTCTTTGCAGAATTTCATTTTACATTTTGATACCCAGAATATAGAATATTGAAATTTCAAGATAAATTCTGAAATGTATCTCTTCCTAGAATCTGTTTTTAATTTCTGAGCTATGTATACCATCAGCATGAATAGTCACATGAATTAGCCAAGTTTAACCCATTTGGACATGCAGTTTGAAAGCTGTTAATTCGAATTTTGCATTGTTCATCTTTGTACGTTGCACGCACACACACACACACACACACACACACACACACACACACACACACACACACACACACACACACACACACACACACACACACACACACACACACACACATTATGCATATCATCCATCCGTTGTTGCAATTTTCTATGTGCCTTTAGGTGTGTGTGCGTGTGTGTGTGTGTGTGTGTGTGTGTGTGTGTGTGTGTGTGTGTGTAAAAAAGAAAGGCTGTGTAAGGGAGAGATCGGAGAAGGATCGAATAGCGAGAGGAAGGGAGTG
>JADBJO010026509.1:0-7500 GCA_016801955.1 Conus betulinus | reverse complement strand
TGAGTGTTTTGACGTTCCAGGTGGCCAGTGTGTGATGACACTCTACCTGTGAGGCCTGAGTTTTGACGTTCTAGGTGGCCAGTGTGATGACCAGTGTGACGTTCCAGGTGGCCAATATGACACTGAGAGTGTTTGACGTTCCAGGTGGTATGATGACAGTGTGACGACGTTCTTCTTGACGACGCTTCTTCACGTAAACTGTGGCATTTCTCCTGCGGCACGCTTTTCGAGTTGATACTGGGCGGAGGTCAATAAATGATGTTGTCATTGTTACCATACCTGGATTTGATCCGGTTCAGTCTCCATATGAGTGAGTGAGTGAGTGAGTGAGTGAGTGAGTGTGTGTGTGTGTGTGTGTGTGTGTGTGTGTGTGTGTGTGTGTGTGTGTGTGTGTGTGTGTGTTCGTGTGTGTGTTTCATTGGTTGGATATTGCGAGCTTGACACAGTCGATTCCACTCCAGATCAGTTTCTATATGCAGCAGCCAATTCTGGATTACGTGGCTCCTCGTATCAGAAAAGAACTTTTGACCTAACTTTCAGGTTAAACGAGCAAAACCACAATAATTTGTTCTCTCTCTCTCTCTCTCTCTCTCTCTCTCTCTCTCTCTCTCTCTCTCTCTCTCTCTCTGTCTCTGTCTCTGTTTGTCTGTCTGTCCTGGTCTGTCTGTCTGTCACTTTCTCCTCTGTCTCTCTCTTCTTTCTTTCTCTCTCTTCTGTCTGTCTGTCTGTCCGTCCTGTCTGTCTGTCTGTCTGTCTGTCTGTCTCGTCTGTCTCTCTCTCTCTCTCTCTCTCTCTCTCTCTCTCTCCTCTCTCTCTCTCTCTCTCTTTCCCTGCCAAACAACCACTGAAATAAGAAAATAAGAGAAACAAGACAAAACCAAAAACTAGGAAAGAAGGGAAGAAAACGGCATAGTAATGGCTGTTGAGTTGATTCACGCCAACATGAACGTGACAGTGGGCCGTATGTAGATGCTGTTTCCATGGAAACTTGAAAACAGTATGGAAAGAGGGCAATGCACAAACAAAGAAAGAACAAACAAAGAACGAGGGCATTTTACACACACATAGACAGACGGACTGATAGACAGACAGACAGACAGTCAAACAGATAGATAGGTAGGTAGATAGACAGACAGAGACATGAAATGGATAGATAGATACATACATGCACACATAGACACATACAGACATACATACGTGCACACATACATACACGCACGCATACATACATACATACATATACATCCATACATATAAACATGCACACATATCACATATACACACATACATACACACATACATACATACATACATACATACATACATAGGCATAAAAAGAGAACAGATAGACAGACGGACAGTCAGAGAGAGAGAAAGAGAGAGAGAGGAGAGAGGGATGGAGGGAGGGAGGGAGGGAGGGAGAGGGAGAGGGAGAGGGAGAGAGAGAGAGGGAGAGGACCGAGACCGAGACCGAGACAGACAGACAGAGACAGAGACAGACAGCCAGAGAGAGAGAGAGAGAGAGAGGAGAGAGAGAGAGAGAGAGAGAGAGAGGGAGGAGGGAGGGGAGGGAGAGAGAGACCGAGACCGAGACCGAGCGACCGACACCGACAGATAGAGACAGAGACCAGAGCAGAGACAGAGACAGACAGAGACCAGAGAGAGAGAGAGAGAGAGAGAGAGAGAGAGAGAGAGGAGGTAGAGAGAGAGTGGGAGAGAGAGGAGAGGAGAGAGCAGAACAAAGACCTGCACACCCCGTGCCCTGTTCGCATCATTGCCTGCAAGGCAGCTAACCTGATGGACCACGCCATCATGTCGGACGTCACACAAGCTTCGTCAGTCCCAGCGGCACGTGATAAACAACGACACGTAGTACTGCTTGCTGTCTGGTTGCCTGTCGAGCCAGTCCCCCCCCCCCCCCCCCCCCCACACCCCCCCCGACACACCCACCCATCCCCACCCCCTCCAGGCCAGTACACCGATTCCTGATCCCCTTCCACAACCCTCCTCCATATTTGCTTTTTTTTTTTTTTTTTCGGTCGCGCTTCCTCTATTGATCAGTCTGTTGCCAGCATCGTTGAAAACCTGGCTCAAGTTCAGTGAAGTCTTTATCAGAAGGGCAAATCTCCCAACATGACTATAAAACCAGCTGAGGACCTAAATGTTGCACAAAATGTGTATGAACAACAAAAGAAATATACACCACGACTCACACACACACTTACACATACACACACACTGACACACACACACACACACACACACACACAACACACACACACACACACACACACACACACACACACAAAAAAAAACACGCACGCACACACAACGCACGCAGACACACACAGACACACACACACACACACACACGACACAAACACACACACACACACACACACACAACACACAACACACACACACACACACACACACCGAAGCACGCACGCACGCACACACATGCACGCTGCACGCACGCACACACACACACACGCACGCACACGCACGCAACACACACACACACACACACCACACACACACACAACACACACACACACACACACACACACACACAAGTCTGTAGGTTTTCCCAGTGCGTCTGTAACACTTCATAGATATGAGGAGAGAGGAGAGGCGGACGAGAGAGGAGAGAGAGATGGAGGAGAGATGAGAGAGAGGAGCGAGAGCTGCGGAGGAGAGAGAGAGACCAGCGACCAGACAGACCGGCGAGAGAGAGGAGAGAGCTGAGAATTATAGAGTTCTCGTGATTTTTGAGAGAGAGGGGAGAGGAGCAGAGAGAGAGAGAGAGAGGGAGGGAGGGAGGGTGGGGGTGTGGCCAGTTTTTTATTGCCCGATTTTTCGTTCCCTCTCTGACTTCGTTTAAAAGGGTGTAGACGTACATCAATAAGTGTCGACGCCCAACCACGTGACACAGACGTTTGACTCTTCTATCTCTCTGCTCTCTCTGTTCCTCTCTTCGCTCTCCTCTCTCTCTTCTCTCTCTCTTCTCTATTCTATATATATTATATTATTATATATATATATATCCCAGGGTGACTGTGTATGGTTTTGTAGG
Organism: Conus betulinus; assembly: GCA_016801955.1. NCBI lineage: Eukaryota > Metazoa > Mollusca > Gastropoda > Neogastropoda > Conidae > Conus > Conus betulinus. The sequence continues at coordinate 4,424 of JADBJO010026509.1, read as the reverse complement.
TGTGGTTTGTGGCGTGGCGTGGTGTGGCCTGTGTGTGTGTGTGTGTGTTGTGTGGGTGTGACCTGTTTGTTTGGGTGCGTGTGTGTGTGGGTGTTGTGTGTCGGTGTGGAATATAATAGAATAGATATAGAAATGAATAATAAGTTTATTGCTACGCAAACTCAGGGTTTACACACACACACCACACACCACACAAATACACACACAACACACACAACACACAGCACCCTCGCTGTTGTGTGTGTGTGGTGTGTGTGTGTGTGTGTGTTGTGTGGTGTGTGGTGTGGGGTGTTGGTGTTGTGTGGTGTGGTGTGTGTGTGTGTGGTGTAATTAAAACCCTGAGGTTTCGTTAGCAATAAAATATATTCAGGGTCTATACATACATACATACATACATACATAAATAACATACATCGTTTTGGGGGCATACAAACATAATACACACAAAACACGCCCGAGTACACACATAAAACAAATATGTATGGCATACTTAATTGGACCACACCACCCCACACATACACATGCACACGATTCAGCACACAACACACACAATCTCCTACATCCCCCCCTATTTATCTCACCCTTTATGCCCCCCTCCCTCCCCACTTTATTTTACACTACACCCCCCACATTATCTACTCTCATCCCCACCTTCACCAACTGAGATTGGTGTCACCGTGACCCGCTCCTGACGATGAGATTTGCATTTGCGTTTTTTTCTTCCTCGGAGACCTTTTTGCTTGATGTTTAGACGAGACGTTCGTCCGTGTTAGTTGCAATCGTTGGGTCCTCTCCCCTTCCTTAGTTCCCCTAATCACCATCTCTTCTTTTTCTCTCTTCCTCCCTTTCCCCTTTTTTCCCTTTTTCCCCCCCTCTCTTTTCCTCTTTCCCTCTCTTCCTCCCTTTCCTTTTTTCCCTTCTTCCCCCCCCCTTTTCCCCCCTTTTTCCTTCTTCCCCTCCCTCTTCATCCCTTCTTCCCCCCTTTTTTTCCCCCCCCCCCTCCCCCCTCCCCCTTTCTCCCCTCCCCCCCCTTTTCCCCTCCCCCTTTCCTTTTCCTCCCCTCCCCTCTCCTCTTTTCCCTTTCCCTCCTCCCCCCCCCTCCCTCCCTTTTCTTTTCGCTCTTTTTTTCTTCCTTGCTTTTCCTTGTCCATTTCTCTCTTTTTTTTTCTTCTTCTTTGTCCCCCCTCCCTTCTCCCCTCTTCTCCCCCCTCCCTTTGCTCCTTTTCCTTCCTTCTTCCTCTTCCTCCCTTCTTCCCCCTTCCCCCCCCCCCTGTTCCTTCTTTCTTTTCCTTCCCCTTTTCTCCCCCCCCCTTTTTTCCCCCTCCCCTTCTCCCCCCTTCCCTTCTCCCCCCCCTCCCCCTCCTCTTCCCCTTTTTTTCCCCTCCTTTTTTTCCCCCTCCCCCTCCCCTCCTCCTTTCCTTTTCCCCTCTTCTTCTTTTTCCCCTCCTCTCCCCTCCCTTTCACTTTTCCCTTTTATCCCCCTCTTCTTCCCCTTCCCTTTCCCCTCCCTTTCCCTCTCCCTTTTTTCCCCTTCCCCCTCTCCCCTTTTTTCTTCCTCCCCTTTTTCTCCTCCTTTTCCCCTTCCTTCCCCCCTCCCTTTTTTCCCTTCCCCTTCTTCCCCCTTCTTTCCCCCCCCCCCCCTCTTTTTTTTCCTCCCCCCCTCCCTTTTCCCCCCTCCTCCCCTCCTCCCCCTTTTTTCCTTTTCCCCCTTCCCTCCCTTCCTCTCCCATCCCTTTTTCCCCTCCCTCTTTCTCCCTTATTTTCTTTCCTCCCCCGCTCCCCTCTTCCCCTCTTTTCCCTTCCCCTTCCCCCCCCCTTTTCCCTCTCCCTCCCTTCTTCGCTTCCCTTTGTCCCCATCTCTTTTTTTACCCGACTTTCGCTCACTTCTTCTTCCTCCCCTTCCCCTCTCCCTCTTTTGCCCCCCCTGTTCCTCTTTTTTTGCCATCCCCCTTCTTCCGTTTTCCTTCCTCTTTTGCTTGCTCCTCCTATTTCCCCTTCCCCTTTTTTCCCATTCTTTCTTCCCCTCTTTTTATTCCCCCCTCCCCTACCTTCCTTCCCCCTCTTCCCCTCTCTCCCTTTTTTTCCCCCTTCCTCATTTTTTCTGTTCCCCCCCCCCCCGGCCTCCTTACCCCTAAGTCGCCTTTCTACCCCCCCCGTTCACCCCCTTGTTCCTTTTTTTATTCTCCCCCCTCCCCTGCTCCCCCTTTCTGTTTATATGTAAGGTGTTCCCCCTGCCCCACTCCGTTCCTATCCTTCCCTTCGTTCCCCCGCTCCTTCTTTCTAAATCCGTGTGATTCCTTCCGTTTGTTTTTTCCCTGCGTACTCGATCGTTGTGGGTGTCGTGAATGTAGTGTAGCTGTTAGTGTAAGATAGGCGTGTATTGGCCATCGGACTAGAGTTGGAGCAGGATTTCAAATACAGCAACAGTCAGTTGTACCCGCTGGTTATATTGCTACATAATTATGGCGTCCAGAGACTTCCGGATGAGGAAGAGAAGGAAGATGGGGTGTTGATCCTTATGGTAGTAAGCGTACCTAGTGTAGGCCCTCCCCCTTTCTCCCACCCTTCCTTCCGTTCTCCTTTCCCCCCCCCCCCCCCCCCCCCCCCCCCCCCCCCCCCCCCCCCCCCCCCCCCCCCCCCCCCCCCCCCCCCCCCCCACCATTTTTTCCTTTTATGTGTTGCTTTTCCCCCCCCCCCCCCCCCCCGCCCCCCCCCCCCCCCCCCACCCCCCCACCCTGCCGCCCCCCCCCCCCCCCACCCCGCCCCCCCCCCCCCCCCCCCCCGACCCCCCCCCGCCCCCCCCTATCCCCCCCCCCCCCCCCCCCCCTTCCCTAAACACACCCCCCCCCCCCCCCCCTCTCCTCCTCCGCCAATGTGGGAGGGTGTTGAAATCAGTGCCGCAAAAGATGTAGAGTAGAAGTGGAGCGCGAGCGGAGCGGCGTGATTGCGCGTGGAGTGGCCAGTAGACGTAGACCGGAGAGTAGGTAGAGTAGGAGTATACCGCAGTACGTAGCCACCGTCCAGCATACAGTCGAGTGTAGAGACTAGGTTTTCTTTCTTTTTTTTAAGACCTAGAGTGGAGTGGAGTTAGACCAGTGGGCTAGAGATAGAGTGGAGTGGAGTGAGTGGAATGGAGTGGAGAGTAGAGTAGAGTGAGTCGAGTAGAGTAGGTAGGGAGTGCAGTGCAGAGCAGTAGAGTAGAGTGGAGTAGAGGTAGAGTAGAGCAGAGTAGAGAGATAGAGTAGAGTAGCGTAGAGTAGAGCAGAGCAGAGCAGAGCAAGGGAGAGCAATGCAGTGCAGGGCAGGGCAGAGAGAGTAGAGTAGAGTAGAGTAGAGTAGAGTAGAGAGCAGAGCACGAAGGGAGCGCAATGCAGTGCAGAGCAGAGTAGAGTAGAGTTAGCGAGTAGAGTAGAGAGAGTAGAGCAGAGCAAAGGGAGCGCAGTGCAGGGTTGAGCAGAGCAAAGTATAGAAGAGTAGCATAGAAATGTCCCGACAAATATCACTCGTGTGAAATGCGGGCCAAAGAGGAGAAAACACACACTTTGGTATACTTTGCCGCAGTTCCGTTCGTTGTTTGATTTATGCCTGCAGGCGCTAGGAACAGCTCTTTTGCTGCAGTTGTTTGTTGAACGTGCGCTAAGCGCATGCTGCACTGAGTGCGGGATTCCGATTTATCATCCCGTCTGAAAGACTAGCACCAGATCTCCACCGATGTGTTCTTATCGTAGTGAATGTTTTTCATTCTATGGTAAAATCGACTTTGAATGCTGAACACACACACACACACACACCACAACACACACACACACACACACAACACACACACACACACACACACACACAAACACACCACACACACACACACACACACACACACACACACACACACACACACCACACACACACACACACACACACACACACACACACACACACACACACACACACACACACACACACACACACACACACCACACACACACACACACACACACACACACACAACACGAAACTTACGAAAAAAAACGAAAACATTTCTCGTCCGAGACAAAAAAGCGTACATGCTAGTACAAACGTTTCTTAGGCAGACGTCCTATAATCCACTAGGTCACCATGTCACTTAAAGAGGGTCACAGAATACAGAATACGTCGCGTCACTTTACCTTTCGTCGGCCTCAGCTAATGTTAAATGTTAAGTCATTGCAGCCCGGGGGGGAAGGGGGAGGGGCGGGGGGGGGGGGGGGGGGGGGGGGGTTAGGGGTGAAGGGGGAGGGGGGGGGAGGGGGGTAGAGAAAAAATTCTATTGAGTTTAGCAGTAGACGGGTCTCCTGCTTCTGCAGCACATTAATGTCCGAGTTGTAAATGGCAAGGTGATATCCAATTCCTTTGTTCACAAAATTTATTCATTTTTTGCTTTGTTTCAA
>JADBJO010026508.1:20000-22451 GCA_016801955.1 Conus betulinus | reverse complement strand
GAGAGAGAGAGATATACTAGATAGAGAAGAGAAAGAGAGAGAGACCGTACACAAGGGCCGATAGAGTCAAGACGGCACCAAAAGGTGAAGGTACAACGATGGAGCATAACAATGGGATGAGAGATAGGGAGGCAAACTAAAAACATTCTCGAAACGTGCCAAAATACAAAATTCTGGACAATGCGGACGCACAGAGACTCGTCTCCCTGTGATCCATAAAATCAAGCAACACACAAAACAGTAACAACAACAGCGACGACCGTACGACGACGAACGACGACGACCGACGACGACGACGGCAAGTCGACATCAACCGTCAACCGTAATTAAAGCATGACCAAAATACCGATTCTCAAAAAAACGATCGAATAAGTCTGATGCATGGAGGCGCATTTTGGCATCCAATCATTAATGAAAAAACGCTCATCAAAAACAACACACACTGGAATTGGGAACAATATGCAGTATAGAAGAGACGGGGACTAGGGAAGCTGAGGACTCGTGGAATGGAGAGGGGGGGGGGGGGGGGGGGGGGGGGGGGGTGGGGTGGGGGGGGGGGGTGAGGGGGGTTGTGGGGGGTGTGGGTTTGAGGAATGAGGGTCCCAAAGACAGAGAGGACGGAGAGGTAAAACGAAGAGTTTGGGGGGTGGGAATGCAAGGCGGGGGGGCGGGGGGGTGGGGGGGCTTTTTTTGCTTTCCACTGTCTCTTTACCAATCCTCTTTTAAACCAGACCTTAATCTGTGACAACAACACTACAACACCAACAAAAAACCTTTTCGGCTTTGATTCTAGTTCTAGGATTACACACCGTTGGCGATGCCTGTTTAAGGAGGAAAAGAGATAAAGTCCAGAGTGACAGCGACAGATTTGTGGATATTTCTGTCGAATGAACAGCAGTCTGTGGACTGTCTGTCCGGTCTGTCTTTTTGTCTGTATGTCTTCTGTCTGTCTGTCTGTCTGTCTGTCTCTCTCATCTCTCCCTCTCTCGCTCTCTCTCCTCTCTCTCTCTCTCCTCTCTCTCTCTCTTTCTCCCATCCCACCCCCCTTCTCTCTCTGTCCGTTTGTCTGCTGTCTGCTGTATGTCTGTCTGGTCTTCTGTTGTCTTTGTTGCCTCCGCTCCTCTCTCTCCTCTCCGTCTCTTCATCTCGTCTCGATCTCTCTTTCTCTTTCCGTATCTTCTTTCTTTTTTTCTTCTCTTCTTCTTCTCCCTCCTCCCTCTCTCTCCTCCTCTGTCCCGGGTCTGCACTGTCTGCTGTCTGGTCGTGGGGGGAATCATCTATCGTTTCTCCCGGCTCTCTCCTCCTCTCTTCACTTCCTCTCTCTCTCTCTCTCCCCTCGTCTCTTCGCGCGCGCTCTCTCTCGTCTTCCTCAAACCTCTCACACACTCCTCCTCAGCGTCCGCGCGTCTCGTACGCGCACGCGCGCAATCACACACACACACACACAACGTACACACACGCCTCACGCGGCACTACCACACCCAACCACACACACACAGCACCACACACACACAGACCCACACACACACACCACATACCGACACACACACACACCCATGCCCACAGCACACACCACATGCCTCACGCCCGCTCGTGCGCGGGGTCGCTTACAACATACGATACTGCACCGCACGGCGCTTGGAACTCATGCTGTGCACGTGTGCAAGTAGAGACAGGGAGGGGATTGTAAATATAATGTATTCATTAGTCGGCCGTTGTCCACAATCAAGTAGTGTGTATTAACATTTAGTGATGGGAGGGGGAGATACAAGAAAAACCTTAGACGAAATGAATAAGGGATGGGAGGGAGGGAGGGAGGGAGACAGGAGATGGAGAGAGAGAGAGGTGGGAGGGGAGTTATGAGACAAGGGAGATAGAGAGAGAGAGAGAGAGAGAGACGGCAGAACAGACAGACAGACGCTCAAACGGTCACGGACAAACCGCGACAGACAGGGCTAGCAGAGAGAGCTAGATAGAGAGAGAGAGAGAGGAGAGAGAGAATGAGACGGAGGGTATGGAGGGAGGGGGAATAGAGAGAGGGAGAGAGCCAGGTGGGGTAGGGATAGGGATCGGAGAGAGATATAGATAGTCAGACAGACAGGACACGCGCCAGTCTCAGACGGACGAATGACGAAGACTTACGACAGAACGAAGAGAGAGAGAGAGAGAGGGAGAGATAGAGGGAGCGTTAGAGAGGAGGAGGAGAGAGAGAGAGACAGACAGACAGACAAATCAGCGTACATATCACAACAGCAGACAGACAGACAGACGCTCAGACGGCACGGACGAACCGACGGACAGACGGGCCGAGAGAGAGGGAGAGAGAGAGAGAGAGAGAGAGAGAGAGGAGAGAGAGGAGAGAGAGAGAGAGAGAGAGAGGATTTATATCTGCGCATTTCGAAGATTTGGACACTTGACAGAAAAAACGCACGAAGGCCATAGATATGAACT
>JADBJO010026508.1:5000-12500 GCA_016801955.1 Conus betulinus | reverse complement strand
TTATAAAAATGTGCACTTACGCTCAACCATAGTTGTTCTACGAATAGCATTACCAAATCCATTACCAAACAAGAACAGTTTGATAGTTACGGAAAAAAAAAAACGATACTTTCTACATACGAACTCTATATTCAGTACGTCTATGAAAGATGGGAAGACATGTCTGAACTATAAGCAAGTTGATGAAGTCAAACCTGACGATGGAGATTCCAGCACACTCTACGAAGAAATCCTGCGAGGGAAGGAAAGGCCAAGGGAAGCGACAGTCTCTGGCTGAGTTTGCTGGAGGAACTGAGAATGAGAGTGGAACGATCAGCATTTCACAGAGTGCATCAATTCGACCACGATGGTCTGCAGCTTTACTGGATTGGCGAAATCTTGAGTGCACCTTATTTTCCCGTGTGAATGAGTCACGGTGGGAGTAAGTCGTTGCAGGATTGTTGGATATTCTCTCTCTCTCTCTCTCTCTCTCTCTCTCTCTCTCTCTCTCTCTCTCTCTCTCTCTCTCTCTCATCCATCACTCGTTTGTCCTGATTATCCATCCATCTGGTCTGTCTGTCTGCCCTCTCTCTCTCTCTCTCTCTCCTCCTCTCTCTCTCTCTCTCTCTCTCTCTCTCAAAATTACACAGACATAGCATTGTTGATGAGGGCAAAAAAGGTTTTCTAAGAAACACGTGTACTTGCGGTGGCTGAAATGCCACAAATGTCGGTAAGAGCGAGGAGAGCGAGGAGAGAGAGAGAGCCACACGGAGAGAGAGAGAGAAGGTTCGTCCGAGAGAGACAGAGACAGAGACAGAGCTTGTTGGCTAACTTCTGTTTTTCTCTTCTACAGACGTGAGCTGAGAGAGACAAGAAGAGAATTGCGGAAGAGAGAGGAGAGAGAGAGGAGGAGGAGAGACAGAGACAGAGACAGAGAGAGGACTTGGTGGCTTTAAAAACTACTCAAATTCTCGGATGTGAGACAATTGAGAGGTGAGAGAGAGAGAGAGAGAGAGAGAGAGAGAGAGAAGAGAAGAGGAGAGAGAGAGAGAGAGAGAGACACCACACACACACACACACGCGCGCGCGCGCCGCCGCGCGCAAGCAAGCACGCACGCACGCACGCACGCGCAAGCAAGCAAGCACGCAAGCAAGCACGCACGCACGCACGCGCGCACGCGCGCGCGCGCGCGCGCACACACACACACACACACACACACACACACACACACACACACACACACACACACACACACACAGAGGCAGACAGACAGTCACAAAGAAGAGTTTCCATTTGTTTAATAGGGTAATGCTGGTGTCTAGACGAGGAATGAAGTAGAATGAAACTCCCAACCCACACATTGCCCCTGTCAGCTTCCTGCAAGTTGGAAAGGCTGTCCCCCATGCTACGGAACTGAAGAGAAAAGAAACCACGCGTGGTATTTACTTGGTTTGTCGGCGCTTTTGTATGAGAGCCAGTTTTGGCTACAGCCTGTTTCTAGTCGAACCCCAATGGTGTGTGTTGAAGCTTTAAAATTCTGTTGCAACTTAATACAGAAAACAAAAAAACAAAAGAAAGTGGGTAAGGAGATTGAGATGAAAAAGTGAGTTTCCCTGAAGTGGGGCTGAAGGACGTCTTCTGCCAAAGACCCAAGATACAGAGTGGGTCTCTGCGTCATGCTGTTCAAATTTCTGTCTACACACTGTGGGTAGTTTTCTGTTCCTCTGCCATCGACATGTTCATTGGATGATCTTGTCTTCCCTTTTTTTCGTTTGCTTGTTCGCTGTTTCTCAAAGATCTGAGTTTTCTCCTCATTTTCTCGATCCATTACCTAATTTTTATGTTTTTTTAACGTGTTGTTATACTTGATGTCTTATGTTTGTTATCAGTTTCATTGCAGCAAGTTTATTCCATCTGATTTTGTATCGTTGATTCTCAGCCTGATGTTTTTTTTTTGGGGTCGTTTACACACACCCTTTTCCCGTCTCTGTGTCTGAAATCAAGTGCTACGGTTCCGTTTTCCAGAGAGCAGGTAAAGTCAGTCACAGAGCTGATGATGCCGAACACATTGTGATACTTAAGTGGATCACACGAGTTCGTTTCTCTCCATCACACTTGAAAAGCGAAGCACTGGAAGAGGTGGACAGTTTCACCTACCTCGGCAGCATCGTTGACACGCAAAGGAGGGGCAGACGCAGACGTGGAGACCAGAATCAACAAGGCTAGGGTGGCTTTCCCTGCAGCTCAAGAACATCTGGGGTTCAAGAGGCCTGTCAGTCAAGCACCAAGATCAGGCTCTGTAACACCAACATGAAAGTCAGTCCTGCTATATGGAGTCGGAACGTGGAGAATTACCATTACAGCGACCAAGAGGATCCAGACGTTCATCAACAATTGCCTGAGACGAATCCCCCCACATACGGTGGCCTGACAAGATCAGCAATGAAGAACTATGGCAGCAGAAAAGACAGAAGCCGCGGGAGCTGATATACAACGCCGCTGGAGTGGCATAGGCCACACTCTTGCGTAAGCCAGCCACCAACCACACACGAGACAAGCCCTCAGGTTGGAACCCCCAGGGAAAAAAGGAAGAGAGGCCGAAAGAGCCAATGAATAGGGCCACACATCGGAAGTGACCTGACTGGCCCAGGACAGATGCCAAGAAGATTGGGCCACACCGTGGGGCAGCTGGAGAGGACTGGCCCAGGACAGAGACAGCTGAGGACCTTGTCGGCGGCTCTATGTCCCCAGTCTGGGGCGGACGGGAATAGGCTCTCTCTCTCTCCTCGTCCTCTCTCTCTCTCTCTCTCTCTCTCTCTCCTCTCTCTCTCTCCTCTCTCCGTCTCTCCTCTCTCTCTCTCTCTCTCTCTCTCTCTCCTCATTCATCTGTGAGCATGTTTAGTACAAGCTTGTCTATTAGTTTTATTTGGTTCATAATTTGTATTTTCTGCCTTATCGTTAATTGCCAAGTGCCTTCCATTTAGTGATGCCTTCTCTCAGATCGGTACTTTATCCAGTTTTATCCATCTGCTTATGAAGCTAACCAATTGATTAACTCAATCACCCATTTATTCTTGCTTAACCTTTTTAGTTCTCTTCCAGCCTTCTTTTCCTATAATCTTTTTTCCACCTCAGTCACAAGGGTTGTATTCTCTCAGTTATTCTGGACGGACTCATTGCATCTGTGAGCAGAGGAGAGAGAGCGAGCACCAGTACCGACTTTGACAGAATTTGACAGACAGCTTACCACGAATTGCCCAGCCTTCCAGAAAGGGCTGCCTTTCCTCAGAGCGGTAGAGAGCCGCGAGAGACCAGAGAGAGAGCTAACACAATGATTAACTCAATCACCCCTTTATTCGGGCTTACAGGCGATTGGGTCTCTCTTCAATCATTCTTTCCCCCCGGCCTTTTTTCACCTTCTTCCAGGTTTTTATTATATTCCACATTGGATTCTGGACTGACATGGGGAGAGAGTCCGGGGAGAGCCCCGGAGACGACCGACCCTAGTCATACAGACGACAGAACGGGAAAGAGAGATAGAAGACTAGAGAGAAAGAGAGAGAGGGACAAAGGGAATATGACAACCCCATTTGGTTGGCGGGCGAGGGGTGGGGTGGGGGGCCAACCAACCCCACAAAAAAGGAAAGATTACTGGGATTTCTCCCCAGACCCATTTTCGTAAGGGCCAAGACCATTGGAAATTGCTTTCGAATTAAATGCTGTAAAGAATGAAGAATGAACCATTTTCTTCGCTAAGCTACGCAATCAACAAACAACATCCAGGGTAAAGCAGCCGATTTTTGTTTCGTTGTATCTAGAGTGACTTTTCCACACGATGTGAATTCAGTGATTAAGTTCTTTATTCGAGTTTCATGTTTTTCAGCTTTTTCACTTATTTCTTTTCTTTCTTTTTTCCCCCGTCTGTCAAATTTCTTTCATTCCAGATTTCTTTCAGACTCAGTCATTGAAAACCAAAAAAATACTTTGTACGTAATACTTTATGTAAGTTCATTGCCAAGCCCAGAGAGAGAGAGAGAGAGAGGTGAATGAGAGGGTGAGAGGAGAGGAGAGGGATGAGAGAAGAGAGAGAGAGAGATAGTAGCGTCTGTATACCTTTTAGTAGTTCATTGCCCCACAGAGAGAGACAGACAGAGAGAGAGAGAGAGAGAGAGAGGCGAGAGAGGAGAGGAGAGAGAGAGAGAGAGAGAGAGAGCGAGAGAGAGAGAGCGAGGCAGTCAGACAAAACAGACACAAGGACGAACAGATAGACTGTCAGAAAGATCCACAGATAGAAACAGATAACGCAGACCATAGGCTAGAAAATCAGAGCAGCCCCCGTAATCAACATTCTCTCCTTCAGCTGCTAAGTCGTCTAACTCCCCTTGAATTGAAACCCACGTTTTCCTCACCGTCTCGCCGAACAGTCTTTCATTGCCGTCCCTCGTTGCCTCTTGGTCCTGAGCGCACACAGCTCCCTGATCAGAGCGAGGATCACAGAAAATATAAATAAAGGGAGAAACCTTATACGGGTGAACTCGAGCAGGAAGAAGCATAATCTCAATAGTAGAAAATGGTATTAATTTGAAATTACAAGAATAAAGTCATGCAAAAAAAATAGTAAATGAAAAAAATAAAAAGAATAACTGACATGATAAAGCAAATAGTGAGAGAAGAAAAAGTAAAATAAAAACGTCAGCCTGAATCTGTGTGTGGTTATGTGTGTGCGTGCGTGCGTGCGTGCGTTAGTGCGTCCGTGCGTGCGGTGCGTGCGTGCGTGCGTGTGTGTGTGGTATTGTATGTGTGTGTGTGTTTGTGTGTGTGTGGTGTGTGTGTGTGTGTGTGTGTGGTGTGTGCTTGCGTGTGTGTGTGTGTGTGTGTGTGTGTGTGTGTGGGTGTGTGTGTGTGGTGTGTGTGTGTGGTGTGTGTGTGTGTGTGTGTGTGTGTGGGTGTTCGTTCTTCAATTTAACGTCCCCTTCACATAAAGTGATTTTAGACAAGAGTTAGGGAAAGTGTGTGTGTATGCCCCATATGAGTGTGTGTTGTGTGTTGTGTGTGTGTGTGTGTGTGTGTGTGTGTGTGTGTGTGTGTGTGGTGTGTGTGTGTGTTGATGGACGATGAGATCTGCTACGCGAGCAGTTATCTGCATATAGTGATTCATACTTAAAAATCGTTTTACAATTAACAATTAGCCCAACGCAAATATTAAAACATGAAGGGGTACATGATATCTGGTATAACCAAAAATGTTAAGCGCTCACATCTTTAGGAAACACTTGTTACAAAAAATAGCCCATTGGCTAAATCATCAGGAAATAACAAAAGAAACCAACAGCTGGTAGTGTGTTGTGCGTGTGTGTGGGTGTGTGTGTGTGGTGTGGTGTGTGTGTGTGTGTGTGTGTGTGTGGGTGTGTGTGCGTGCGTGCGTGCGTGCTGTGCCTCTCCCCTCTCTCTCTCTCTGGGTCTCCTCTCTCTCTCCGTCTCTCTCTCTCTCTTCATATAAATTATTGAATTTACCAATCTATTGATTTTGTAAATGCTGGGTTTCCGCCTTATCCACAGTTTACATATAACAGATACATTATACATCTACGAATCGTTATCAAAACAGTACCGTTTGAAAAGAACGAGACAAAACACAACTCTTCTTTTTTTTTCCCCCATAAAGACTGCATTCAGTACAGCTGTCACAGGTGCAGAGGGGACACACAGCAACAACGGACCCCAGTTCGCACGTCCAGTCTTGACGATCGTGATTCCCGTACATGAAGAGCTAAGTATCCGTAGAATGAACAGGGTAAAGGTCTACAAGGTGAGAAAACCACGAGGAGCCGAAATAGGGCGAATAATAACCGGGTGTGCTAGAGGGAGAGAATAAAGAGTGATGATCCATCACCGCAGCAAGCGATTCATCAATGTGCTGCCCATGGTGGTCTTAAGCTTGAGGTGCAGTTTTTACTGGCTCAGAGAAGAAACGGTGAATGAAGCGATTATTTCCAATCGGATTTTGTCAATGTATTAGTAGGTCATCAAGTTTAATCCCTCTCAAAAATTCTCTCTCTCTCTCTCTCCTCTCTCTCCTCTCTCTCTCGTCTCTCTCCTCTCACATCACTCTCTCTCTCTCATCCTCCTTCTCTCCTCTCTCGTCTCTCTCTCTCTCTCTCGATTAATTTCGCACATGGCCAAGTCTACAGGACAAATAGAAAACCAACAATCAATATCGAGCGTTGTCAGATGCAGAAAATGCGGAATGAAAAACACAGCAGTCGAGCGAGAGAGAGATGAGCGAGAGAAGAGAGAGAGAGGAAGAGAGAGAGAGAGAGAGAGGTAGGAGAGTATGTAGGGAGGGTAGGTGGGGTGTTCGAGGGATTTGAACGCAACAGTTGGAAGAGAATAGGTATAATGAAATCCTTCTACAGCTTGGAAATGCCTTCAAGGTGGTAATGTTGCCCTTACGTCTTTAATGGAACTGATATGCACGTGTTTTTTTCACTCTAATGTAAACACAGCGCAGGACTTCCAGGTTTCTGCAGGATTACTCCCAGCCTGGTGGTTTGAACAGTTGAAGATAATGCTTCTCTTGGTATCAATCATATCTTGGGTGTTCGGTGTATATTTCTCTTTATCCGCTTTTGGCCGCGTTTACGAGAAGGCCCAGTTGGGCGATAAGGGAAAAAGACATTGTTACCACAGAGAACGTTCTGTTGACACGCAGAAAAGAGCTTGTAACTAGGTGATTACCTTCAGGGGTCAGGCAAGACTCCATTGCGAAAGATCTTTTTAAGGAGAACAGATTGCAGGATGCACTCGACAGGTTTGCTGCCAGTGGGCTGTGCGGTCATGAAATACTGGGCTGGAACAACCACGAGGACGGCCCCGTGAAGTTTCTGTCGGTGTACTCCAGTGTGGCATTGTTACAGTGGGCATCTGTTTTAATGAAATCCCCTGCGAGGTCGTCTGCAGCCGATGTGAAAAAACCGCAGGTTTCCAAGGGGTGTGAAGGATTGCTCCCAAACTGGTTGGATTGGGCAGTTTGGAGACAGTACTTGCATGCGATCCCACTCGCACCTTCATGTGGGACCTTGTTCTTTAGTGTTGCCAGCTTTACTACACGGACTGGAAAGGAAAGAACAACATGCGCATTGTTTGGCCTCGTTTGCGGGGGGGATGAAGGGTGGGAGTGTTGCCACACAGAATATGCACATCAAAAGAATCGTTTCTTAACAGCAACATGGGAGTAGGCAAAACACGTAAAGTGGAGAGAGTGTGACGGCATTGTCACACTCCTACTCTAAATCAGTACAGGTTGTCTGGCTTGAAAATGAGAGAGAGGGGGACTCCTGATCAAAGAAAACCTCAAGAACTGTTTTCAGATAAAAGGTCCAGGCCCTTTACACATCACTAAACATGAAAGAAGAATGCAGTGAAGAGAAAGAGAGAGAGAGAGAGAGAGGGAGAGAGAGAGAGAACGAGAGAGACAGACAGACAGACAGACAGACAGACAGACAGACAGATGTTAATGA
>JADBJO010026507.1:10000-22452 GCA_016801955.1 Conus betulinus | reverse complement strand
ACAGGGGGAGAGAATGAGGGAGGAGCGAGAGAGGAAGGAGGGAGGAAGGGAGGGAGGGTGTGTGCTTTTGATATTGTATGAGGTGCGTGAGTACCCATTTGTATATATACACACATAAAGATAAAACTTCGCGCAGTGGGAAGCGACAGTTTCAAATACTCCGCCAACCCCTCGTAATGTTCTCCAAATGCGTCATCGTTATGGGATTTGGGGGACCCTGCCATATCCCACCCGACGACTAGGGTCGTTGAATGTGCCACGGAAACAGACAGGAAGACTGGAACCGCACAGTCCAGTCTAGTCTAAACGATATTTAGCGATGCGCGTGCTCAAACGCCCTCCAGTAGGGTGACTGTATCCCTCGGGCCTGGTTGACGCCAGGACCTGTTGTGAAAGAAAACGCATGCTCCATCCCTGCCAGAGCACACCGAAACCCCATAGCACGGAACTGATCTTTTTTTTTTTTCCCCTCATCGATTATCATAGAAATAAGGAAAACCACGCCGCGACTCTTGCCTTGCCTTCACGGTGACTTCTATGGGAGCATTATGGCATCAAAAAGTATTCTCAAGGAACTTGGTAAAAAGAGGAAAAACTCTGATCATTCTGAGGATCACAACTACTGAGGAATAAAACCGTTTTCCTGAGGATAATAACTGTTTGCCTTAACTATCAGAATTGTTCCCCTATTTTCTTTAAGATAATAACTGTTATCCTTACTTCCCTGAGGAGAAGACGCATTATCACCACCAACTACTTCGCTAACAGGAAAGTTATGGCCGCTGTTGACCATGACTAGCGCAAAATGAGTCGGCAAAATAGGGAAATAGTTGTGATCCCGAGGATCGTAAATGGTTTTCTTGTTTCGTCGTTTTCCTCAACGACAATAGGGAAGACAGTTATGATCCGTACGGGTAACACCTACGTTACCTGTTTTCCTTGGGAAAACTAGAGAAAACGCTTGCCAGCCCCATCTGAAAACCAGGAAAACAGCTGGTTTAAAAGAGGTGACTGCACACACACACACACACACACACACACACACACACACACACACACACACACACACACACTCTCTCTCTCTGTGTGTGTGTGTGTGTGTGTGTGTGTGTGTGTGTGTGTGTGTGTGTGTGTGTGTGTGTGTGTGTGTGTGTTGGTACACCTATGTATACACATCTCTCTCTCTCTTTCTCTCTCTCTGTCCATCCATCCGTCCATCTCTCTCTCTCTCTCTCTGTCTGTCTGTCTGTCTGTCTGTCTGTCTGTCTCTCTCTCTCTCTCTCTTTTTAATGACAAAGCCTTATTGTAGCAGACATAATGGGCACGGCCAAAATAAAGGACAAGAGAAGGAAAAATAAAATTAGCGTGGAATCTAACACGGTGACTGCTGTGGAGGAAATTTTTCAGCATGTTTTACAATGACCTAAATATCATGTCCTTCCGAAATGGGCTTATTTAAAGAAGGTATTGATTATGTGTATGAATCTTTGTAATTTTACAGGTCAGGGATGGAAATACATCATGATTTAAATTTAAGTAAATTCAGAAAAGTTCAGAATGACGTGTAGCTGCAATCGAAAGTAAAGTTTTACATAAAATAAACTTGTTTTTTTTTTCCCTTCTTTTAAACCATGTATTACATCAGTTTGTTGCTGTAATTACTGTTAAGGTTGTTATGTTTTGATTGGTTGCAGTGAAGCCGGATCCAGTGTTTATGCCTTGCGTTTGTTCTTACCATGTAACTAAATGCATGAGAGGAAAAAACATTTTACATATTGGGAAGGGGGGTGGGGGTGGGGGGGGGTGGGGGTGGAGAATGTGGATAGGGCGGTGAAGAACCTGTAGAGGGTGGGAGGGAGATGAGGACGTGCGGAGAGGAGGGGCAGGATTTTAGTTTGAGAGGTGCACTTATCGGGTCTGATTTAAATTTTTTTTTTTTAATTTAGAGATCTGCGCGTAATTCTCTGTATATGTTAGATTAATGCAAACACTGCTAAACACTAATTGAAGTTGACAGTTGAGGGCATGTGATGTTACATATGTAGGAGAATCGCCGGGCGCATAATAGTACAAGAACGATGAAAACAGAAAATATCATCTCTGTCTGTCTGTCTGTCTATCTGACTGTCTCTCTCTCTCTCTCTCTCTCTCTCTCTCTCTCTCTCTCTCTCTCTCTCTCTCTCTCTCTCTCTGAGTGTCTGTTCTGAACTCTCTCTCTCTCTCTCTCTGGGTGTCTGTTCTGAACTATCTTCCACAACATGACTGTTTCTACAAGGTGAAAAATAGCACCCATTAGAAAAAGTGTCAAATGCTTGTACACACACACACACACACACACACACACACACACACACACACACACACACACACACACACACACACACACACACACTCGCGCGCGCACGCACGCACGCACGCACGCACACACTCACGCGCGCACCCCCCCCCCCCCCCCCCACACACACACACACACACACACACACGCACACACACGCGCATTCACTGACACACGTACATAAGAACATACACGCACTCACATAAAAGTATGTGTACATTCGCACAAGCATGTTTCTAGATACGTTCAAATGGACATTTTCCCCATGTCCCTTTCATCGCAGGGCTGTTTTAAGTCATACATACACGACATCGCCATCAGGTTGAACGTGCGGAAAATTCCCACATGTGAAAGGTGCAGAAAATAGGGACCAGCTAAAGGAATATTGACTGTGCAGGGTCATAGAGAATTGACAGTACTGGGTCATGGAGAATTCACAGTACTGGGTCATAGACAACTGACAGTACTGGGTCATAGAGAATGGACAGTACTGGGTCATAGAGAACTGACAGTACTGTGTCACAGACAACTGACAGTACTGGGTCACAGACAACTGACAGTACTGGGTCAGAAACAACTGACAGTACTGGGCCACAGACAACTGACAGTACTGGGTCACAGACAACTGACAGTACTGGGTCATAGAGAACTGACAGTACTGGGTCAGAAACAACTGACAGTACTGGGTCACAGACAACTGACAGTACTGGGTCATGGAGAACTGACAGTACTGGGTCAGAAACAACTGACAGTACTGGGTCACAGACAACTGACAGTACTGGGTCACAGACAACTGACAGTACTGGGTCATAGAGAACTGACAGTACTGGGTCAGAAACAACTGACAGTACTGGGTCACAGACAACTGACAGTACTGGGTCACAGACAACTGACAGTACTGGGTCACAGACAACTGACAGTACTGGGTCACAGACAACTGACAGTACTGGGTCATAGAGAACTGACAGTACTGGGTCACAGACAACTGACAGTACTGGGTCACAGACAACTGACAGTACTGGGTCACAGACAACTGACAGTACTGGGTCACAGACAACTGACAGTACTGGGTCAGAAACAACTGACAGCACTGGGTCATGGAGAACTGACAGTACTGGGTCACAGACAACTGACAGTACTGGGTCAGAGACAACTGACAGTACTGTGTCACAGACAACTGACAGTACTGGGTCATGGAGAACTGACAGTACTGGGTCAGAGACAACTGACAGTATTGGGTCATAGCCAACTGACAGTACTGGGTCAGAAACAACTGACAGTACTGGGTCATAGACAACTGACAGTACTGGGTCAGAAACAACTGACAGTACTGTGTCATAGACAACTGACAGTACTGGGTCAGAGACAACTGACAGTACTGGGTCAGAGACAACTGACAGTACTGGGTCAGAGACAACTGACAGTACTGGGTCAGAGACAACTGACAGTACTGGGTCAGAGACAACTGACAGTACTGAGTCATGGAGAATTGACAATACTGGGCCAGAAACAACTGACAGCACACTGGGTCAGAAACAACTGACAGTAGGGTAGGGTCAGGCAAGAGGCCCAGTCAAAGTCAAACGCCCACCCCCGGCTTCTCAGAAACCAAGGGACAATACTCACCTTGGAGCATTTGGATAGCTTCCCTTTGCCCGCTGACGCTGCAGCACGAAGTTTTGAAGCCTCCATGCAAAAGGTACGTTTTTTTTAGAATTTAGAAAAATTAGGCCCTTATTTTTGTACCTTTTGTCTTCAGAATGTTTTGTGACACTGTCTAGGCAACAGATGAATTTCTGAAATGTTTTCATTTATATGTTAGAGGAATCTTTCGCGCACCTTTCAATGCCAGTTGATGCAGTATACGTCGCCATTTTCCCGCACTATTACCAAACATCATCACTGAGTCATAGTCAGGCAAAAGGCCCATACTGGGTTCAAGGCAAAAGGCCTACCGGTGGGCTTTTTGCCTCAAACACAAGGCGTTATGCCTCGCTTATTTATATGAAGTAGTTTCACTATATTCCTTACGATCACATACTTAAATAGCAAAAATCCCAAGCTGTACACCATGCTTTTATGCCCCAAGTGGAACATAGGCCATAGTCACCAAACCACCAACTCCCCCTATTTAGGATATTTTTTTTACTTTTTCCTTGTGTACTGCACAGGGCTAAAATGCTATTAAATACCTTGGTTGAAGATGCTTTCTGTTTCTATTACTGTTAATAAAACAAAGTGTTTTGTTATTGTTTTCAGAAATGGTGACGAACTACAAGAGAAAGACGGAGAGGGGAAAATATGGGCATAGCATTTTGTCCGAAGCCTTGAGGGCAGTCAGCAACGGTGTTCCTTTAATCCGAGCCAGCAAGGAGTACGGTGTGCCTGCTCGAACACTTCGTCGTCACAGGGACAAGAAGGTGCTTGAACCTGGGGTGTTGAATTTCGGACGATACAGGAAGGCCCTTCTCACCGAGATACAGTGCCAGCTGAAAGAGCATATTGTTAGTATGCAAAGACGTCTGCATGGGCTGAGAGTGAAGGATCTACAGCGTCTTGCCTTTGAAATCGCTGAAAAGGCAGGCCTTCATCATCCTTTCAATAAAGAAACAAGATTGGCTGGGACTGCCTGGGTCCACAGCTTTCTCGATCGGCATAACCTTAGCATTCGGCAGCCACAAGCAACAAGCCTTTCCCGTGCAGTGGGGTTCAACAAGGAGCAAGTCCAGAATTTTTTTCGCCTGTACAAAGAGCTCCTGGACAAGCATGAGTACCCACCCTCACGCATTTGGAATATGGACGAATCGGGACTCTCAACTGTGCAGAAACCTGGGAAGGTCATGGCTCCAAAGGGTGCTCGCCAAGTTGGGAAGGTGACCAGCGCTGAGCGTGGGTCTTTGGTAACATTTGTGTGTGCATGCAGCGCAGCAGGGGTATTTTTACCACCCATGTACATCTTTCCTCGAAAGAGAATGGTGGACTCACTGATGAAAGACGCCCCAACTCAAGCAGTAGGTTATGCAAGTCCAAGTGGCTGGACAGATTCTGACCTCTTTGTGAGGTGGCTGGAACATTTTGCGAAGTTTACCAACACCTCATGTGACAAACTCATCTCATTCTGCTGGATGGGCATCACAGCCACAAAACACTGGGAGCTGTTGAATTCTGCAGAGAAAATGGCATAGAACTTCTGACACTGCCGCCTCATAGCACACACAAGTTGCAGCCTCTGGACAGAAGTTATTTCAAGCCTCTCAAAACAGCCTTCAACACGGAGATGGACAGCTGGATGGTGGCAAATCCCGGCAAGCGAGTCACCATCCATGACATTGCTGGCCTGTCAGGAAAGGCCTTCATGAGAACAGCTCTTCCTGACAGGGCAATCCAGGGATTCAGACATGTGGTCTCTGGCCATATGATCCAAACGTCTTCACTGACGTCGACTTTGAGCCAGCCTTGATGACTGAAGAAGATCTCCCAGAGAGTCAGCCCCCCAACTGCCTGCAGCCCTGCCCATGAGACTCCATCTCAGCAAGAAGATGCAAATGGTGACCCTCCAGGAGTCAGAAACCAGCCAACTGACCGCACCCCTGACCAACAGGCTGCCAATGTAGAGACTCCAGCTCATCAGGCAGACGTTGAGGTCATTACAAACATCAGGAGACGGCCGGTGCCTGTTTAGAAGTCTAGTGATAGGCTTGGACAGAAGGCTTCAAACTGCCCAAAGGGATGAGCATGGCAAACTGTTGAGCACAGTTCTGCATGCCGTAGAGACTGGCAAGGCAGACGGTCTCCGGGGCACAGGTCATCTCTTTCATGTGGGACAATTACGACGAATACAAAGATCTTGATGTTGAAACAATCAATCAGATTTACCGCACTGGATTCGCTTTGGTTCCATGGATGAACGCATTGTCGCCATGGCCGACTCAAAATCCCTACCTGGTGAGCTTGAACTCGTGGCGACAAGCAAGGTCCTGGGAAAAAAAAAAATTGTGGTTTTGGGCGCAAACAGCATGGTGATCCAAACCTACGGAGAAGATACCCTTCCCAGACTGGTCGTCCAGTTCAGGAACATTGGCCAGAATGTTGGCCACTACGATTGTGTAGTGGACAGATGGATTGACGAGCCTCAAGGTCCTACATCACAAGCTGAGATCCCTGAGGCGTCTTCATTCTCACCTCCACGCCCAGCTGATTTCCCAACCCCAGAGCAGCAGACACACCCTGACCCCTCATCTTCATTTGTCCCACAAGAGCAAAGGACAGACCCCGAGGCCTCAACCTCCAGAAAAGAAGAGATTGCAGAACTGATCCATAGATTTTCTCTCTCCACTCCCAAAGATCCAGTCCAAGAGACCGAGATCAAGGAAGGCAGAATCTGCAACAGTGTTGACTTCTTCTCCCTTTAAAGCCAGGCTGGAAGAAAGGCACTCAAAACAGACTGTCCAAAAGACGCGACAAGAAAAGAAGGCAAGCCAAGGCAAGTCAAAGAAGAAGAGGAAGCGTCGTGAACCTGAAAAAGATTCAGATCAGGAAGAAGAGAGGAATGGCCATGTCTGATATGTTGTGAGCCCTATCGCAACAGCAGACCCCGAGATGTGTGGGTCCAGTGCCAGATTTGTCTCCACTGGGCCCATGAGGAGTGCACCCAAGGAACGGCTCAATTCATCTGTCCAAATTGTGATTCCGATGACTCTGAATAAGAAGAGACCTATGCCTACTTTTTTTTGCACTGGACTGTTTATTGTAGCCGAGTAGGTAACTCAGCAAGTTCTCGTTTTTTTAACCTTTGGTACTGTATATAGGCTACAAGTGTTCAGATTTTAAAGTTCAACATAGGCCTACTTTGAATTTGCACTAGATGTTGCAATTACTTCCCTAGTCAAGTGTAACTCAGCAAATTTTACTTTTATACAACATTTTGTTTCTTTTATCCTTTGTTATGAACTTTAAGACTAAGAATTTAGATGTGCTGCATATGAAGAGGCAAGACGCCCTCGCTTGTAAGGCAAAACGCCCATGGTGGGCGATTTGCCCGCTCTCAATAGGCCTCTTGCCCAGGGCATAGGGCAAGAAGGCCAAAAATAAATTTTTGTTTTTTACCTGCTGCGTTTTTATCTTTTATTCTACCCAGATATGCTTGTGATATGTTATAGCCAAGGTACACCTCAATAGATCGCACCTATTTGGAGCTGCCTGTGACTTCAAATGGAGGAATGGTTGGAATTATTGCTTAAGGTGGGCTCCTTGCCCGCCTTTACCCTACTGTGTCATAGACAACTGACAGTACTGGGTCAGAAACAACTGACAGTACTGGGTCAGAGACAACTGACAGTACTGGGTCAGAGACAACGGACAGTACTGGGTCAGAGACAACTAACAGTACTGGGTCATAGAGAACTGACAGTACTGGGTCATAGAGAATTGACAGTACTGGGTCATGGAGAATTGACAGTACTGGGTCAGAGAAAACTGACAGTACTGGGTCAGAGACAACTGACAGTACTGGGTCAGAGACAACTGACAGTACTGGGTCAGAGACAACTAACAGTACTGGGTCATAGAGAACTAACAGTACTGGGTCATAGAGAATTGACAGTACTGGGTCATAGAGAATTGACAGTACTGGGTCATAGAGAATTGACAGTACTGGGACATAGAGACCTGACAGTACTGGGTCAGAGACAACTGACAGTACTGGGTCAGAGACAACTGACAGTACTGGGTCATAGAGACCTGACAGAACTGGGTCATAGAGACCTGACAGCACTGGGTCAGAGACAACTGATAGTACTGGGTCATAGACAAATGACAGTACTGGGTCATAGACAACTGACAGTACTGGGTCATAGAGACCTGACAGTACTGGGTCAGAGACAACTGACAGTACTGGGTCAGAGACAACTGACAGTACTGGGTCAGAGACAACTAACAGTACTGGGTCAGAGAGAACTAACAGTACTGGGTCATAGAGAACTAACAGTACTGGGTCATAGAGAATTGACAGTACTGGGTCATAGAGAATTGACAGTACTGGGTCATAGAGAATTGACAGTACTGGGGACATAGAGACCTGACAGTACTGGGTCATAGACAACTGACAGTACTGGGTCAGAGACAACTGACAGTACTGGGTCATAGAGACCTGACAGAACTGGGTCATAGAGACCTGACAGCACTGGGTCAGAGACAACTGATAGTACTGGGTCATAGACAAATGACAGTACTGGGTCATAGACAACTGACAGTACTGGGTCATAGAGACCCTGACAGTACTGGGTCAGAGACAACTGACAGTACTGGGTCAGAGACAACGGACAGTACTGGGTCATACAGAATTTACAGTACTGGTTCATAGAGAATGGACAGTACTGGGTCATAGAGAGAAAACTGACA
Organism: Conus betulinus; assembly: GCA_016801955.1. Lineage (NCBI taxonomy): Eukaryota > Metazoa > Mollusca > Gastropoda > Neogastropoda > Conidae > Conus > Conus betulinus. The sequence continues at coordinate 13,718 of JADBJO010026507.1, read as the reverse complement.
GTACTGGGTCAGAGACAACTGACAGTACTGAGTCAGAGACAACTGACAGTACTGGGTCAGAGACAACTGACAGTACTGGGTCAGAGACAACTAACAGTACTGGGTCATAGAGAACTAACAGTACTGGGTCATAGAGAATTTGACAGTACTGGGTCATAGAGAATTGACAGTACTGGGTCATAGAGAATTGACAGTACTGGGTCATAGAGAATTGACAGTACTGGGTCATAGAGAATTGACAGTACTGGGACATAGAGACCTGACAGTACTGGGTCATAGACAACTGACAGTACTGGGTCAGAGACAACTGACAGTACTGGGTCATAGAGACCTGACAGAACTGGGTCATAGAGACCTGACAGCACTGGGTCAGAGACAACTGATAGTACTGGGTCATAGACAAATGACAGTACTGGGTCATAGACAACTGACAGTACTGGGTCAGAGAAAACTGACAGTACTGGGTCAGAGACAACTGACAGTACTGAGTCAGAGACAACTGACAGTACTGGGTCAGAGAGAACTAACAGTACTGGGTCATAGAGAATTGACAGTACTGGGTCATAGAGAATTGACAGTACTGGGTCATAGAGAATTGACAGTACTGGGACATAGAGACCTGACAGTACTGGGTCAGAGACAACTGACAGTACTGGGTCAGAGACAGCTGACAGTACTGGGTCAGAGACAAATGACAGTACTGGGTCATAGACAAATGACAGTACTGGGTCAGAGACAACTGATAGTACTGGGTCATAGACAAATGACAGTACTGGGTCATAGACAACTGACAGTACTGGGTCATAGAGACCTGACAGTACTGGGTCAGAGACAACTGACAGTACTGGGTCAGAGACAACGGACAGTACTGGGTCATACAGAATTTACAGTACTGGTTCATAGAGCATGGACAGTACTGGGTCATAGAGAATGGACGGTACTGGGTCAGAGACAACTGACAATACTGGGTCATAGAGAACTGACAATACTGGGTCATAGAGAACTGACAATACTGGGTCATAGAGAATTGACAACACTGGGTCATAGAGAATGGACAGTATGGTAACACATATAAATGTATGAAAAGACAGAGTCCCAAAGGACAAGACAAAGAAGAGGCTGGTTTGGGGTTCGTGTCTTTGCTCCGTCGTTCATCTCCAGAGTGGACAGAGTCAGATGCTGTCTTTCAGAGGTCATTGTCAGATAACCAATTTTTTTTTTTTTTTCTGAACTGAATGTCATTCCTTTTTGGTGCAGTATACCGTAAATAAACACCTCAAAAGAAAAGTCGCATCGGAACAGACACCACTGAACGACACGGCAGCAGTCTCCTATGGTAGGCTGCCTCTTGATGGCGTTGTGACTCCCTGCAGACTGCTGGCACTCAGGCTGCGCGGAAAGAGAGTCTGGGTGTGGCTGTGTGAGGCGTGGCCGGCATGAAGAGGGTGAGAATCCGGCCATTAAGGGGCGAAGAAAATGGCCACAGACAAAATCGTAATCTTTGTTGGCCTACCGTTTTTTTACTCTCATTTAGCGCTTCGCTTGATGCCATGTGCAGTTGTGTGCATAACAATTTCGGTGGCTTAATTTCATTTGAAAAATTCGTTGGTATACCTCTTTCTGTCTACGTGTTAAATGACCATGTGCGTAAGATCTTCCTTCCAGCCCTCCCCCATCCTCCCTCGAACCCCCCACTCCAAATCCCACAACCACGCACACTTTGTCAATATATCTCTTAGAAGTTCCTATCAGATATATCTCTTTGAATATTTATAAGTGGTCCAATTCTACTACTTTCTATTTGCTATGGAACTTACACCTGTAAAAACACTATTGTTGTCTCTCTCTCTGTCTGTCTGTCTGTCTGTCTGTCTCTCTCTCTCTCTCTCTCTCTCTCTCCTCTCTCTCTCTCTCTCTCTCTCTCTCTCTCTCTCTCTTTGATCATTGCTCATGCTTTTCGAGATCTGTGCAATCCCAGGCACTGGACTAAAGCTAAGAAGGTTTGTTGCGAGCAGTCACGCCATGTCTTTCGATCAACTCTTTCACGCCGGGTGAAACCTGAAACAAATGACGGTCGGTGAAACTTGCTCCCAAACTGATTTACTTATGTAAATATATTCTGTTAAATTCACTCCCGGCGTGACGTTTATTTTGTGTGCGTCCATCACGTTACAGAAGCCTTGAACATAGACCAGAAGAGCGCTTGTCATCAACACGACTATCGCAGAAACGTACAACAGAAACAGCATGAGTAAAGCATCAACTTGTAATGAATAGGAAGTGCGAACAACGTCTGTGAACCTACAATGCGAAGAATAATTATTATCCTCGTAAAGAGAAAAAAGGGTACGGATTATCTTTACATCAACAAAACCAGTAACATTTATGTATATTCCTGCAATACAAATTGAGTGGGTGATCTTTGAATCTGCGACTGGAAAAGTAAGGATTGGTAAACATCTATAGAAGAAGGGCACTTGTCATGTATAAACCCATAATAGACAGTCTAGAAAGTACAACAGGAAATACAAGGACCACTCTTTAGAAACCTTCAACAAAAAGCACAGAGTTGTAGCCTAAAACAAAAGAGATCACCGATCTACATTACCAGTGCAGCTGTGGACAGTTTTAATCAATTGCCAGAAAGTTTACAGGACCAAGTGAATCGTGCAGCTCGACAAAACATGAAAATATGGAGAGAGAGAGAGAGAGAGAGAGAGAGAGAGAGAGAGAGAGAGAGGAGAGAGAGAGAGAGAGAGAGAGAGAGAGACAGAGACACACACACACACACACACACACACACACACACACACACATTTTCAGTCAAAAGTTTCCCCTCTCAAAACTAACTACATAGAGACAGAGTCTGCCAACCAACCCCCTTCTCCCGCTACCCCTTCCTCGTCCCCTGTACCTCCTCCCACTCCCCCGTCCTTCACTCACTCAGCCCCAACAGTCCTCTCCCTCCTCCTCCCCCTCCCCCCCACCCCCCGTCCCCCATCCTCCCTCCGCTGATTCTCCTATACCTCCCATCGTCTTGAAATAGGGTCGGCGTGTTTTCCCCAGCATCAGCGCAGTGTCTGGTGCCCATCTGGCGCTGTCATTGATGCCATGCTACTCTGAAAAACAGCAGGACCGCCACAATGGACACCGGAATACACGCCCTATACGTACAGCCGCCGTGTCGCCTTCCCCCGTCTGTGCACGAAAGGCTGATTATATAGCCGACGTGTCCGGTTTTTCCAATTTTCTGGCGGGTCGATAACTGGTTTAGACAGGTTCTTTTATCTCTGATTTTTTTTTTTTTTGGCGGGGGGGGGGGGGGGGGGGGGGGGGATGAGGGCGGGTGTGTGTGTGTGTGTGTGTGTGTGTGTGTGTTTGCTTCTAATACGTGTTGCTTGCCATTCTTTGCCCAGTTGCTCTCCAATGTTATTGTTTGTTCTTTTGTTTATTTGAATGACGAGTCTCTTTGTTTTTCTTGTTGTTTTTTTTTATGTGTTTTGAGGCTTTTTCTTTGGCACTGTTGTATTATTATGAAATTATCTTTCCCTCCCTCCCTCTTTCCATCTCTCTCTCTCTCCTTCCTCCTTCCCCCCTGTCTCCTTTCCTCCTGTCTCTATCTCTCTCCTTCCTTTCTCTCACTCTGTCTTTCTCTCTCTCTCCTTCCTCTCCTGCCCCCTCTCTTGCTCACCTTTCCTACTCCTCCTCTCTCTCCCTT
>JADBJO010026506.1:0-22453 GCA_016801955.1 Conus betulinus | reverse complement strand
TCTCCCCCCTCAACACACCTAATTCAGTAACTTTATTAGGCCGATTCAAGTGCAAGGGCACTGAATATTGCCGCTTACCAACGAGGCATTCAAAACTGGTTCCCCATAAAAGGTGATATCAAAGTCTCCATTAGGTCCTGGTAACAAAACAGACCATCAGGGTGGCAAACGTGCTCAACAAGTCAAGGTAAACGTAAACCCAGCAAGCAGTTGAGGAAAAGTGGTTCTACACTTGCTAATTAGAGATAAAAATGAATGAATTCCCTGCTCACAATGTGTCAGACGTGGCTTCGGTCGGGGAAAGTGGGAAGGTCATGAGACTAGAATTTAATGGTAAAGACTGCATCACCTGTGTTATGTATGAAGATCACGTTGAGACTGTTTTGTAGGCACGTACAAAGAACAGTTTAGCTACCTCTTAGCTTCATAGTGGCTCTTAATCTATAAAATCAGATTACAATCGTATGGGGCAGTTTCAAATACATTTCAAAATGTGGTCAAGTGCTTGAGCAAGCGCTCGGCAACAATGTTTGCTTCATGTTTCTGCTTTATCTAAATGGAGGCTGAGCCCCGTGTATACACGGCTTTGTCAGTTGAACTAAGTGAGTTTGGTCACAACACCATCGCAGCATGGCGGCCTCTGTTTACATTGTTTCAACTGTTAAACTCTCATTTTACACACCTTTCGGAATCAAATTTAATGGAACTTGGACAGTGTTCTGTGTTACGAGACATGGTGTGAACAGAGATATCATGCTGCCTTTTGACCTCGGCCTCCCTTTAACTAAAGAGTTATCAATGTCTCACACATTTCCCCAGTGACCTGGCCTCCTTTCATAACAGAGTTATCAATGTCTGATACATTTCAGTTGACCACACGCCTCCCTTTCATAACAGAGATTATCAATGGTCACCCAATTCAGTGACCTGGCCTCCCTTTCAATAACAGGAGTTATCAATGTCTCAACACATTCAGTGATATGGCTCCCAGTTCATAACAGAGTTAGCAATGGCTCACACACATTTTCAGGGTGGACGCTGGCCTCCTTTCATAAACAGAGTATCAATGTCTCACACATTTCAGAGACTGGCCTCCCTTTTCATTTATCAATGTCTGATACAGAGTGTTATCAATGTCTGATACACTTTCATGGGCACCTGGCCTCCCTTTCATAACAGAGTTATCAATGTCTCACGACATTTCCAGTGACTGGCCTCCCTTTTCCACAGGAGAGTTATTCAAGTGTCTCACAGTTTCAGTGGATACTGGCCTCCTCTTTCATAAAAAAGGAGAGTTATCAATGTCTCACACATTTCAGTGACCTGGCCTCCTTTCATAACAGAGTTATCAATGTTCACACATTTGCAGTGACACTTTCATGGCCTCCCTTTCATAACTGGTTATCAATGTCTAGCACACATTTCAGTGACTCGGTCTCCCTTTTATACAGAGTTATCAATGTCTCATACATTTTGTGAGTGTCACCTGGCCTCCCTTATCTATACAGAGTTATCAATTCTTATCAAGGTCAGTCACACATTTCAGTTCTCTAAAGGGTGGTTACAAACTTAAGATACGAGCCCAGAGAAAAACCAACTTTTTTCTGATTATCATTATCTAATGACAAGTTTTTCAAAGGTAACCAAATGGACATTCAGATCCCCAAAAATAATAGTGGTCATGCCCCATGAAGCTTATATTTTTAGACAACATCAAAATTCTGTAATTAATACCTAAAAGAATATATTGACTAAATCATGACTAGCAATCACATAATGACCAAATCAGATCAGCTGGGTGCTGTCAAAGAGGAATGGATTATATATATATATGCGGAGTTTCCTAACTTTGGGGGGGGGGGGGAGGGAGGAGAAAAATATCACCTCGTCTCAAACGCCATATGTCTCTTTTCATTTTTTTTGTTTATAATGAATCAGTGATGGGAGTAATCCTAGCCATTCCTTTTATGAACGGTTCCAATTATTCAATTATTTGCCACAACAAACTATTTGATTAAAAGATCTTGGGACAACACTGCATATATTCTGAATATGAGACACATCTCCATACCATGCAAAAAGTCTAAAATCCCACCTTGGGACTTATACGATAACAACCCTATGAGATAAAGGCCAGAGAGAGAGACGAGTGAGCGGAGTGAGGAGAGCAGAGCGACCCTCTAGAGAGACGGAGTGAGTAGGGACGATGGAGCCCGAGGAGAAGGGATGAGAGGAGAGAGTCGAGGATGAAGGAGGAGCGAGAATCGGCAGAGATGAGAGGACGAGAGAGACAGACAGACAGACAGACAGACACACACAGACAAAGAGAGCAGAACGCAGAGAGAGCAGATTAAAGCGAGAGATTTACTCAAACCAATATGCAAAACTAAATAAAACTATCAGCCTCTTGAACAGAAAAAAAACAACCATACTATATAATAATAATGAAAAAAAAAACACGCATGATGTCATGCCAATAAACAAAATGAATAGATAAAAAAAGCTCACCTTTTTGCTTCGGGATAGTCTCAGTCTTGTGACGTGACCAAACTGTCCAAAAAAAAACTCTTTCATCTGTGGCTCAAAGAACCCATTGGGTATATGGCCAAGATAGACCACTCCCTTTTCAGACTTGCCATCTCGTTTTGTCTGCCAGAAAAAAAAAGAGAGTCTAAGTAACACTGAGATCAAATCTACAATGATAAATTGAAGCTGGAGGAAAAAAAAAAAAATGTTGAAACGAGCATTAATAAAATCATTATTACTTGCTGTGTCATCATCATTCTCTGTGCCCTTCAGTGGGTCTGTGGCATTGCTGTAACACATGCCAGTAATTCCATTTTGGCCAGAGTAAGCTCAGTCAGTACAGTGCCAGACTAGTGATCCTGCTGGTGCTGGGACTGCAGCTTCCAATGTCTGCTGGAGCGCTTCAGTACAGGGGGACTTGTCCTCTGGAGTTAACATGGATTCTGACTCCTTTTTCCCCTTAGCTTAAATCCTATACATGAATGAGACCATCAAACCAAAGTTCCACCTGTGTGAATGCATGCACAGGCATAAAAATCCCATCACCAATGTTCAAAAGAGAAGGCAGTTTGGCCATTGATATGGATCACACACACACACACACACACACACACACACACACACACCACACACACACACACAGAGCATGCACCAAAAGAATGAAAATACATGAATGAAAAAACTGATAGACAGCCACTAAGTGGCAGACTGAATGATGCAGGAAATGAATGAATTTAGTGCCAGCAGGCAGCTGGTCATGTAAAGGGAACTGTGGTTTGTAAAACACTCAGAGCTTGGTCTCAAACTAAAGACAAGATGCACTGATAATAATAATGAAATACTTATGACGGTAATAATCTAAATACTAATGATAACAATAATGATAATAAGTACTATAGTTATTACTGATTATAATTATTACTATTGTTATCATTGTAATTATAATGATTATCATCATCATTGTTATTCACTTACTGTGATTGTTGTTGTTGTTATTATCATTATCATAATAAATAAATGATCATGATGATAATAATAATAATGATGATGATGATGATAATAATAATAATAATGATAATAATAATAATAATAATAATAATAATATAATAATAATGATATAATAATAATAACAACAACACAGTAAAAAATTCTGGCTCCCCTGATTACAGCATCACCCCATGCACATTCACAGACTATGCAGCAGTCACTGAGCAATGCAAAAAGGGGCAATGAAATACCTGCACCGAGTTCACTTCTCAGGTGACCATCAGCTATGATCAAGGGATACTGAACAGTGAACTGCAGTTCAGCGGATTGTGTTGGTTTTACTTAGCAGTGCTTGTTCTGAACAACAACAACAACAACAGCAACAACAAAACACTGTTGAATTGACAAGGCCACAATAAAATGAAGTCTCTCCTCAGCAATATAGATTCAAGATCGAATGGAACACCATGCGAAAATGTAGCAGACAACATACTGATGTCAGCAAATAAGATAGATTAGAATCTAAAGAAAACTTCTTTAGTTCCAAAAAGACAAACTTGTGTCAGATGTGATGAGTGTGATATAAAGGCAAAAAAAAAAAAAAAAATGAACAGAAAATGAAATACAACTAAAAGATTACATTCTTTACACACACCATATTATCATAGTGTGGTCACTAAAATGGACAGCTCATAAATTTTTACTATAAAAAGTCAAAAGTTAAACCAAAAGAAGAAAAACAATAAAATACAAATATGCAGTTAAAATTGCAACCCCTCTTCCCTGTCCTACCCCTGTTCGACCAAACATACCCACATACAAACTAACAAAGTAACATATGATCACTCACTCATTCAAATGAGCTACGTAAATGCTGATTTCTACTGTAATTATAGGACTGTACAAGATAGAGGCAAGAAAGTAATAAGAATATAAGAAATGACTCAATTAGGATAAAAGTTTTATGTGCCCTTGATTTAATGTTCATTGTCCACAGAAAGGGTCCTGAGGGTAGAACTAGAAAGTAGAAGTTAATGGTATCTAGCTGATACAGTGATTTTCCAGGCTGGAAGGTTATTCAAACATTACATTGTAAGTGAGATCTGAATCATTCAATGCCATTTTGCTCCAAATTTGAGAAGACACGTCAAGTGATTGCTCGTATTTCATTTTCATTGTCCCGTATAGGACTAGAACTAGAAGACCAAAGAGGCTGAAATGCATGCATCATGTTTTGTCTTGTAGTTTTTGTTTGTTCATTCCATCCAGCATAAAAATTTTTTTCCTGAAGTTTGTATTTTTCTGTCATGATCAATATTCAAATTATGAATGGTCCACATCAATCTACCATCACACAAAAATATCGATCAGTTGCACCGTTACGATTGCACTTGACACCAATAACAAGTATGGTCACTCACACGGTTAGCTTTTACAGTAAGTCTAATTTTTCCCAATTAATTTAGTTGAAATGAACACAGATAAAATGATACCTACACCCGCCAGATACGTTTGTGTCCAGGATCTGTCACATGCTGTCAACATTCACCAAAAAACAAACGCATGTGGCAGAAGAATGTCCGATATATGTTTCTAGTTCCACTGCTCTAGCTTAAAATTGAAGCATTTTTGTTGCATTTTGCCTCAATATGTTATTTGTTTTAAAACAACATTTTCATGTCACAAAAATGACAAAATGTCTGAACTTCTCAGTAACTGACTCACTTGATTACAAATGTTAGGGGCAGCTTTTTTTTCCCGACTCAATAAACTTGGAAAACTTTACATGTTTCACTGATTTCCATGAGCACAACACACAGTGACACACCACTATGAATTTCAGACTTCCCACTGCCAAGATCATTCAGGATTCAGCCTAATAATGGCTATTGAAAGTAAATATTGAAAGAAGACAGGACAAGACCTGAGAGAAAGAAAGAAGAGTCCACGAAGCTGAAGAATACAGGATGACAGGGCCTGAGAGAAGAGTCTTCAGAGCTGAGATGAACAATGCAACGCAAACTACGCAGAGCGTACTGGATTTACATCATTTAATCAATGAAACCCTGGCAGAGACCCCAGTGGTTGAACCCTGGTCATCTTTGAAAAGATTCTGGCCTTATATTAAGCACCAGAAGACTGCAAAGATAGGGGTGTCACCTTTGAAGGTGCAGGGCACGCTGATATCAGAACCTAAGCATCAAGCGAAAATTATGAACGAACAATTTCAGTCAGTCTTTACCGATGGCCAGATCAATACCAGTAAACAGTTTATGGACAAGTGTCGTATGAATGAGACACACTACTCTGAACTCAGCAAGATCCACATCTCAGACTGAGTCAGAGGAGGATGTCAGGAACCTATTAAAAAGATTAAATCCCCACAAGGCCTGTGGCCCAAATGGGATCTTGCCGAGGGTGCTTAAGAGCTTGCACACGAAGTCGCTCCCCATCCTGACACTGCTGTTCAGAACCTCCATGGACACAGGCATCGTACCAGAAGACTGGAGATTAGGCAACATTGCACCAGTCTTTAAAATGGGCGAACATTACAATCCATCTATTTATCGCCCCGTATCATTGACCAGCATCCCATGTAAGATCATGGAACATGTCATCGTCAACTCACTCATGGACCATCTAGAGAAGAACAACATCCTTTCTCCCAGACAGCATGGCTTTTGTCGTAAAAGATCTTGCGAAACCCAGCTGCTGGAGTTCATGGAGGAGCTGACCAAAAATACTGAGGCCTGCCAACAAACTGATATTGTGATAATGGACTTTGTGAAAGCCTTCAACAAGGTTAATCATTCCCTCCTCCTGCATAAACTGCACCATTATGGAGTTCAAGGCCATGTAAACAGATGGATCGGAAGCTTTCTACAAGACCGGAAGCAGGCTGTGGTGGTTGATGGTGTGAAGCCAGACTCAGTCGCCGTGAAATCTGGAGTACACCAGGTCTCCATTCTTGGGCCAAGCTTGTTCTTGGTTTACATAAACGACTTGCCCGGAACTGTCTCCTCATCCATGCAACTTTTTGTAGATGACAGGCCGATATCAGCAAGCCGAGACCAGACCCAACTACAAACAGATCTCCAACAGCTAGAGAAATGGGAGAAAAGTTGGGATATGTCACTCCACCCCGGGAAATGTACCGCCCTCCCATTTATCAGTCCCAAGAGAAAGGAAGAAGTTGCTGACACCATCGTACCAGCTGCACAATGGGACTCTCGCCAATGTCACCTCAATGAAGTATTTGGGGGTCACGATTGCACTTGACCTCCATGTTCATATCATGAACAAAGCTACGAAGACGTCAGGGTTTTGCGAAGAAACCTCAGAGTCATTAACATCAGACTCAAGAAGACAGCCTATAAGGCAATGGTGCAGCCTGTTCTTGAATACGCAAGTACTGTATGGGACCCGTACAAAGGACAGATCACAAAAATTGAGGCCATGCAACGAAGGTCAGCACATTTTATTTCAAACTGTTACCAAAGAACCGTTAGTGTCACTAACATGTTACAATACCTCAGATGGACATCCCTACAAAGCCGACGTAAGATCGCAAGGCTCACCATGATGTACAAAATCATTAACAACATGGTCCAGGTGGATTTTTGGCAAACTTTGTAAATCCCAGAAGCCGAAATTGAGAGCACCTAAGGAGAGGGACAGAAGAGCACACTCAGGGCAGCTTGCTAGACTTCAGTGTCAACGGGACTACTGGAGTTATTCGTTCCTCCCGCGAACCATTCCTGAGTGGATGATTCACTGACTGAGGCTGTGCTTGGGGCCGTGTCTCTTGGAGTGTTCACATCAGGAGCTTGTAAACTCCACTCGTAGTCACAAGCTGCTGTCTTCGGGGTTTTTTTTTCGTTGTTTTTTTCTTGCACGCTTATCCTCCACCCCACCTCCCTTACAAGTGTCAGAATAATCAGCTTGTTGATTGTGGACACTATACGGATGAAGATGAAGAATACTGCTACATCTACAGATATGGTCCAAAGCATGAAACACTGTCCACAGCTGCAATCAGTTTACCGTCTTAATTTTAATCATGCCAAAGATCATTATGGTCAAACTATCATTATCAAGATGATGATCATTATCAACATTAATAACTAGATCAAAATCACAAGACAGAGAACAAATAAGTGATTTTAGCAGTGGAACCATTCATGCTTTAAGCCATATATAGACCTACCGATATTTCTCCATCAGCTTTTACCTTAAAAGAAGATTTAGAAAGACAGCCTGGGTTAGTTACCGCCAAGTACACTGACAAACAAAGCACGGGACAAGACACACAATACATTTCGACCTCTTGGGTCTTCTTCAGGCAAAAAAAAAAAAAAGAAAAAGATCACATTTAACATTTAGGACTGGACAAAAGAAGACAAGACAAGACAAAATTCCTTATTTATGAGGATAACAGATAAGCACTGTTGTGCTTTTTACATCCAGTCCTCGCCCTGAGTAGGGACTACAACATGCAGTGAAATCAATTAATGTAAAAAAAAAAGCAAAAAGCAAGCAAAAGGTCATGTAATGACAGTCATCAAAGAACATTAAATGAAAATAGAAGATAAATGAAAGCAAAACAAAAAAATAAGAATAATAATTAACAAACAAAAAATAGAAATAAAAAAAATGAGAATAACAATAATGATGAGGAAGGAGACAGTGGGGGTAGGGAGTGAGGTGGGCTAGGCAGACATGCCTATCCCCAAAATCGTTCCAGAATGAAGAGATGTAAAAAATCGGGAACAAACTGCACTTTTCAAGGATTTTCACTCCTCCTCCCCACCCCAGTAACATATAATCCACAGACTTAGCAACCAGCAATCATCAATTTCATGTTATTTTCTGTAACTAATACAGCTGTTTTGCAACAGTAGGCATGACTGCTAGGGGAACATATATTATATGTAAATGTACTACAACGTACAAGATTAGCAAACATGTATGAAAAACAGACAATAAAATGAATACGACAAAGTAATGTACATATTTTTGAACACACATACAGAGGGGGGGAGGGGGGGGGGAGGGGGGGGGGGGAAAGAACAAAAGAGAGAGAGATGGGATGGAAGGGGGAGGGGGACCGCAGGGGTCTCAGCATGCAAAATGCGCGGATAATTTGAAATGGAACTAATTAGCATGTACTAAAACGTACCAATCTCTTAGAATTCAAGTTAGGGACTATAAAGTCAGACAGTAAAATGAATATGACAAAACACAAGTAAAGAATTCGAAGAAACACTCACACATGCACGCACAGAGAGACACACACAGAGGAGAGAGAGAGAGAGAGAGAGAGATGGGAGACAAGACAAGACAAGACAAAATTCTTTATTACGACGAGGATCCGTAGATAAGCACTGATGTGCTTTTTTTTACATCCAGGTCATCGCCCTGAATAGGGGTCAACATAAGATATGGCAACAAAAGAAGCATGCAAAAAGTGAGATGAGCGAGGAGAGGCGAGGAGAGAGGGAGAGAGAGGAGAGAGAGAGAGAGAGAAAAAGGGCACAAACATATAATCATTTTTCATAGATACGATTTAATCCATATCCAACACATACATGTATCACATGCAATGTATACCACCAAAACACATACACACACACACACAACATACATAAAGACGAAGAGTGACTCAAATGTCCAGTGTGTTCAGCAAAAAAATGGCCATTTTTTTTCTGAACACATGGGCAGATGAGTCACTCTTCGTTCTTTGTACTGTCCCAAATATTACATGTTATGCTTGATTGTTTGTTTGTTTTTGTTTTGCCTGAAGAAGACCAAAGAGGTCGAAATGGCATTGTGTCTTGTCCGTGCTTTGTTTGTCAATGTCCTTGGGGATAACTAAATCCCCTCTCTTTTTTTTTTTTTTTTTTTTTTGCTTCGTTCTCCGCCCCCGCCCAGTCACTCCACTTTGAAACTATATAAAAAAGAAGAAATAAATTCGCCAAACGAAAGACAAACCAAATTCTCCAGTACACCATGTACGTCTTGTATTTTTGTAATTTGTTTGTCTCTTTCGTTCGGCGGGAAAACGTTTTTTTTTTTTTCTCATATCTATCCCTAATAACGTTTGTTCGAAATTACCGCCAACCAGTCACCTCCCTTTAAGATCATATTTACCTTGTTTTATTGTTAACGTTGGCACGTAGGGATCCTTCCATGTTGGTGTGACCGGAGGATAGGCATAGTACCGGAACGTGAAGTTACTTATTATTGCCAGCTCCCGCCTACCCCCCCCTCCCGGTTCCTGACCTTTCTACGCTCCCCCATCCCCTCTGCTATGTTATCTTAGAATCAAATAAATTTTTTGTTGGAATCCATCTGTATCTTTTTGGCCAGATAATCCTAATACATTTTTTCTGTGTAATTAAGGCCCTAAGAACTCGGGAAAATAAAAATGTTAGAAGTTAGGTCATTTGAAGGACATTAAGGGGTTTAATCTTCTGTGTGTGTGTAGTAGTTTTTCTGCGCTTCGGTAGTTATCTCCCTTTAAAACAGGAAACTTGAGATAATTGGCACAATAGAAGGCGTTTGTTTTCGATTGTACGGAATACAGCATTTGAACCGGAAAAGTATGGACAAAATTTTAGGTGAGAGAAATCTTTGTGACAAATTACCGTTGTTTGCGAAATCAACGTAGGAATGAAAAATTCAATCGCACAAAATGAAAATTCATTCATTGTCACATTATACAAAATCTTGCTTACTTTGTGGAATTAAGCAAATAATGATCTACCTTCAAAATGGTCACCATTTAAAATGATGTAGGCAACATCTAAATTTCATAAGAGGGGGTTAAAACTATATCTATGGGTAAGTATAGAAAACAGAAGATTTCTTCTCCTGAAAATCAGATTGATAAGATTGGTAGAGAAACCCAATCAACACACTGTTACTGCTAGTCTTAAATGGTGCATATTGCCACTTTGGTGGGGTGTGGAAACAAGAGTGTTGCAAACGAGTCTTTTTACACCTCTTACATCCATAATGTGAGCGACAGCTGTAAATAGATTGATGGCTCCAAACTACGGCGATCAATAACACCCCAGAGTTTTAGTAGAGTTAGACTATGTTTTAATGCGCATCAAGCAGTGCAGAGAGGACTGCACATTGTGCACATTTGCACTTGATGTGGCATTAGTTAAAATCCGCCATAGAAACAGGACATGTAGATCGAAACACTGCCTGACATTTTTAAACCTCCAGGTTGAGGTTTTTAAAATACGCTAGTCCCAAAATTCTGATCAAAGGTCATTCGGGACATAGACAACTCGGCCCCTATCTGAATAGCAGCGGTAACGTCCCTCTTTTCCTCTAAATCATCGTTGGGCAGCCGTTACTCTTTAGCGAATTATACACTTCATCGTTATATATTTAAGCCTGATGATTCATCATAATAATTTTTTTGTGATCCGCCTAGCATTTATGCAACCATGAACCCTAGTAAGTACGTTGTAGAACATCATTCAGATGCAAAGATAAATTCTAAGTCAACTAACATGACGCGATATGGGTATAGTCCTGGTGTTTCTATGCTTTTATGTTGGTCATATTAAAACATGGCTAAGATGACGCCTTTATGCGACGCGGCGAAGCGTTTTTCTTACATTTAGCAAAGAATCCTGGACGTTAAAATCTACCCTAAAATATTTGAAGCCTGGTGACATCAGACTTTTTCGCACACACAAACACCCACACACACACACACACACACACAACACCACAACTCTCTCTAACATCTCTACACAGTCGATCTTCTCTCTCTCCTGCTCTCTCACCATCTCTCTCTCCTCTCTCTCTCTATCGCTCCTCCTCAACTCACCACACACACACACACACACACACACACACCAACACCACACACCCACACACACACACACACACAAACACACACACACACACACACGCACGCCCACAACACCACCCACAGACACACACGCACACATGACACACACACACACACACACATATAATATATATATATAGATCATATATTATGATATATATATATATATGTATGTAGTAATATATAGTTATGAAATAAACCTCCCGTTTGCAATGATTAATCTATACAAGTCTAGTTTGGCGTTTCTAGGAGGTTGGCTATAAGAAACCATATTCCTCAAGAACTAAAAAATCAATCAAACTTTAAAAATTCAAGTCTAATTTCAAAAATATCTTATGAATGTCTCAGATTTGACTGCACTATACCCTAAAATGTATTGAAAATCTCTCAATTCAGATTTAATTTCAACAACTATGTGATGTTCGAAGTGACTCAATCTACGCAAATTGCACTGATCATCCCCATACCATTCATGTGTTTTTTTTCAAAGCTTTTTGTGGGTGTTCTTCTCCATGTCGGCTTCATTTGTCCTTGCTCTTGTTTTATCTATTTCCTTGACTATCTATCGCCAGTGCCGGTCGGTCGGTCGGTCGTCGGTCTCTCTCGTCTCTCTCTCTCTCTCTCTCTCTCTATCTCCTCTCGTAGAGTCTCTCTCTCCTCTCTCTTCTCCCCCCCCCCCCCCCCCCCCTTGCCCTGCCATTATATGTTTTGGTTTTCTTGTTGTTGTTGTTGGTTGGTGGTGGTGTGGTGGTGTTTTGGTTTCTTTTTTCTTCTTTCTTCTTTTGTCAAAGGTTCCATGCAAGCACTTGTTTCCATTTTTTCATGTGTGTTGTATTATTGCTTTTATTTTATATCGTATTTTTTTTTTTTTTTCTTGCCCAAGGGTGCGGAGTAAGAAAAAAAGGCATTCATGCATAGTCCACTACCTCCTAAGATAAAATTCGTCGTTCGTTTCGCTCTCTCTCTCTTCCGCTCTCTCTCTATCTTATTTTGACGTTGTGGCACTACTCAGGGCGAGGACTGGCATGTAAAAAAGCACATCAGTGCGTATATATTATCCTCGTTAAATAAAGAATTTTGTATTGTCTCGTTTTGTCTCTCTCACATAATTCTTCTGTTTTCGGAGGGAAACGCAACTACCGAAAGTCAGAAAAACTGCTACACACTGAAGAGTTTAGACACCTTTGACAGTTCAAAATGACAGGAAACGATATATTATGTGCAAGTTGTGTATGCTTTTGACCCGTCTCTAATTATCTCATTACACAAAATATGTGATAAGGAATATGGGAATTGGAGTACACAAAATTATTTGGATTTTCTCAAGATATGAGATAAGGCAGGGGGAAAAAAAAAAGGGGTGGAGGAGGGATGGGAGGGAGGGGAGGAAAGAGAGAGATGGGATGGGTGGGTAGCGGCGTTTAAAGGGACGTCACTTCCGTACAATCTCCGGATACATTCCAACATGGCATACAGCAAGGGAAGAGCAGTGTTCATTCCAAGTTCACTTGAGGTTACGGACGGAAGAGATAACCAAACAGCTTACTGAAGACATAAAGAAAATAACCAAGGTTAAATATGATTAATAAGTGAAGACTAAAGAAAATAAACAAGGGTAAATATGATTTAAGAGTGTGAGGGGACTGGGGCGGAAATTGAAACAAACTTATGAGGACGGTAAAGGCTGTTACCGTCGAAACGGTAAGAAGACAAAATTACAAAAATTACAAGACGTGCCTGTGTAGATTGTGTTGCGTTTGGCCAAATAGTAATTTTCTTTGTAGGTGAATGAGACAAATTCGCTAGGTCTATTCTGTCATTAAAGCGTGCAAAGGTTCACACAGCTAAAAATTATAACAACTTAGTGTCAGAATTTCAAGGTCAGATGAAGGTGGACACTCAGAGAAAGAAGAGAAGAAGAAATCACGCATTAGCTCCTGTCTGTGATTGGGATACTAGTTAATGTTGATGATGATGAAATCATGATAATGATAGTCCGATCGTAATGATCTTTGGCTTGATCAGCAGAATCAAACAGTAAATGATTTCAGCTGTGGACAGTATTAATGCTTGGATCATACAGACCCTAGCAGTAGTATGTACTTTCAATTTATTACCATTTAGATCATGAAAGTCGGAAGTCTGAAATTCATGGTGGGTGCCACTGTGTGTGTGCTTATAGCAAATGAGTGAAACATGTGAAGTTTGCCATTTATTGAGTGAGGACAACGCTGCCCCAAATAAATTTGTTATCAAGTGAGTCAGGTTACTGAGAAGGTTTGGATCATATTTTGTCATTTTTGTGACATGAACAACGACACCAACAAAAATGTTTCCAATTCTAAGCTAGAACAATAGAATAGGAATATATACATATCCCACTATCTTCTGCCAAAATGAAAATGCATAAATTTGTTTTGGTGAAAGTTGACAGCATGTGACAGATTCTGGACACAGACATATCTGGCGGGCATAGATAACATTTCACCTGTGTGTATTTCAACTAAATGGATAGGGAAAAATTTAGACTTACAGTAAAAACTAGCCATGTGAGTGACCATACTTGTTATTGGTGTCAAATGCAATCGTAACGGTGCAACTGATTGATATTCTTGTGTGATGGGTAGATTGAGTGTGGACCAGTTCATAATTTGAAAATGACCATGACAGAAAAATATATACTTCCGGGAAAAAAAAAACACCTCTAGATTTGGCTGGATGAAATGGACAAAGAAAAATTATAAGACAAAACAGTGATCATTTTAACCTCTTGGTCTTAAAGTTCTACAGGCAAGATAAACAACATTCAGGACAATGAATCACTTGACCTGTCTGGGCTCAAAGCTGGAGCAAAAGGGACATTGAATGATTGAGATCTCACTTTCAATGCAAATGTTTGAATAACTTCAAACTGGGAAAAGCACAGTATCAGCTAGATACCATTACTTCTACTTTCTAGTTCTACCCTCAGGACCCTTTTTGTGGACAATGAAAATTAAAATCAAGGTCACATAAAACTTTTATCTAATTGAGTCATTTCTTATATTCTTATTACTTTCTTGCCTCTTTCTTGTACAGTCCTAGAAATCTGCACATATATATTATATCTATATATGTTACTCATTAGGTGTATGTGGTATGTTCACTAACTGTGACTCAGTGTGAGCACTTAGGTGGGTTTTAAAACGAACAAGGGTAGGAGGAGGAAGAGATCTGGAACTTTGAGGGGGCCAGAAAAACACGGGAACTCTTTGCTGTCAACTTCCGGGTCTGGACGTGAGCCGAGCGGTGAATAGAGCACATTGTGATCTTGCAGGTACCACGTTTGTTTGGGTAGTGGTCAGCAGATATGGCAGAAAGTTGTTTTTCCAGACATCAGTATACTTCTGAGCGTCCATACTGCCTTCATGAACACCAGTGGTCCAACTCTTGTCAATACGAAATGCATCCCATACTACCAATTCAATGTCGTCTTTGAGCCAAGATGGATGATACACAGAGAACAGCACTGACCATCTCATTCGACTTTCCTCCATAGTTTTTCATGTCCATTGGGTTTGGTCACACATGGTCATTTGCATCACTGAAATTACATTCTCCACTGATTGTTTCACAGTCCAGTGAAGTTCTCCTACAATATTACAGCAGCTTCTTTCTGTTCATTTCCTTGATGACTAGGGTTCTTCAATGGGGGTTGCTTTCAGGAGCCAAGAGCACACAGATTTCGCTGATTTGTCTTTTGGACTGACTTCAACAGAGGTTGAGGCAGAACTTTCATTCCAGACACGGTGGCAGATCTGTTCCATTTTACGATCTTTGACAGTGGCAGACATGCACCTGTTTGTGAACCCTCTCAGTCTGTGCCTACCAACTCCTATGTTTGTTTTGTATGCTTTTCTGTCCAATAGCTCTTGTACACTTGACCCGATGGTTGACCGGTTCAAGTTCAACACCTCTGCGCACCTCAAACACCTGAAGCACCTGGTCGATCAATGAACACAATGTAGTTTTTCGCTCCTCGTGAGTGTTTGTCTGCTGATACCATGCAGATCTCAATGACAACATCGCAAACAACAAACGACAGTTCAACGATTTCTAATAATTCACCTGAAAGAGGTCAAAAAGTGTGAAAATAAATCAGTGGTTTTCGGCACCACGAACATGTCCCCAGCACGAACTATTGTAGATATCAACATGAAACAAAGCTTCCAAGTCTGTCCACCAGTAAAGGGGGACAGAGTGTCCTTTTACATGTACATTTGCATAGTTTCTCTTGATTTGATTGATGTGCATAAGAGAATTTATTTTTTGTAATTGTGGTCTTGTCAGGTCAGCGGTCTTTTGTTGTTCGTTGTTGTTGTGTTCAGAACAAGCAGAGGCTAAGTAAAAACAAAAATTAATCCCTGCGCGCAGTTCAAATGTTCTGATCCAGTACCCGGATGGGTCATGGAGAAGTGAACGTGTAGGATGGAGTGCCCCTTGGCATGCGCATGAGTGAAGGCAGCATAGATGGGCAGTGAATGGGGTGAGCTGTAATCAGGGGAGCCAGAAGTTCTACTATCATTATTATTATTAGTATTCTTATTATATAATATCTATTGATTTATTGTGTTGTTGTTGTATTATTATGATGTTAATTATCATCATATCATTTATTTATTAGGAGATGAAACAAACTACAAAAATCCACAATAGGTTAAACGTATGCTGGAGTAAATAAGACTAATGATAAGAATAATCATAATCTGTGATAAAATATCATAGCATGTAATGATAGATATCATTTAATTACATATATGAGTCCATCCTGGTCCTTAGTTTGAGGACGAGCTCTGAGTTGTTTACAAACCAACAGTTCTCCTTGACACGACCAGCTGCCTGATGCACTAATTAATCATTTCCTCATTATTCAGTCTGCCACTAGGGGCCGTTCTGTAGTTTATTCATTCATTAATTCACTACCTTTTGTGCATTGCTGGTGTGGTGTGTGCTGTGTGTGGTGTGTGTGTTGTGTGTGGTGGTGTGGTGACCAGATCATGGGCAACTGCCTTTCTTTTGAACATTGGTGATATGGGTTTAAGCACGGTGCACATGCATTCCACAGTGGATACTTTGGTGTTGGTTCATTCAGGTATAGGCTTAATCTAAGGGGGAAAAAAGAGAGCCGAACAATGTTAACCAGAGGCAAAAGTCCCCGTACTGCAAGCGGGCCAGCATGACCTTGGAGCTTGCAATCCCAGCACACCAGGTAGCATAGTCTGGCACTATTACGGCAAGAGCGTACTCGGCAAATAATGAATTACTGGCATGGGTTTACAGAGGCAATGAAAGGGACCACTAAAGGCACAGAGAATAAGATGAGCACAGCAAGAAAATAATGATTTTATTAAGGCACGTTTCAACACTTTTCGTTTTTTCCCAGCCTTCATTGATCATGGAGATTTGACTCGTCAGTGGGACTTAGACTCTCTGTTTTAGTTTTTTTTCTGGAAGACAAAAAGAGAGGGCACGTCTGAAAAGGGCACGGTTGGTATATCGGGGCTATACCAAGGTTCTTGGGCACAGATGAAGAGTTTCGGACAGTTTGGTCGGCTACTACGACTGCGCCCGTCCCGAAGCAAAAACGGTGAGTTTTATCTATCATTTGTTTATTGTAATATTCAGTGGTTTTTTTGTTTTCTTTGTTTTGAATTTTTTTTCAATTATTTAATAATGCTTTTTTCTCGGTCGCAGAGGTAAAGTTTTTATTAGTTTGGCATATGGCTTGACTCAATCTCCTGATTGATCTCTGCTTCTGTTCATCTCTGTCTGTGTGTCCCCCCCTCTCTCTTCTGTGTCTCCTCTCACTCTGTCTTTTACCTCAGGGTGATTATATATATACAATCGCAGGGCGTGATTTAGACTTTTTCATGGTACGGAGATGTTTTAATATTCAGAGATATTACAGTGTTGCACAGCTCTTATCAACATATTTGTGGCAAAGTGTGAATAATTCGGAACAGTCATACAAAAGAAATGGCTCGATTGCACCCCATACTCCCCGAAGTTGGGAGTTGCGTCCCTGCACCATGTGGGCGGGTAATCAAACCGGGTCACACAGTAAGTATCACGCCCAGATGATGCACCCTTTAATAGTGGTTCACCACTTCAAATAATTGGCTGTTTGGCTGATTGCCGGGAGAGTTTAGGCAGGGGATCAACAACAACAACAACAACCCCCTTATGATTGCAGCTTCAATAAAAATGAAAGGACTAACATTTTTGACGAGGCGAACCTTTTATTTTTTTGTCCCACCAAAAATTGACTGGCCTCTCTTGAAGGGCACCAGCGGGATTCGATTAGTAGGAGGACTGCCAGTAGAGCAGAGTCTGTCTCCACACTTAATATGCACTAGACCAAGATATCCCAGGGTGGCGACCAGATCCAGCAAACATAGCACACAATGTTTTCAGTTGATGTGTGTTGTGGGTAAGTAGGCCACGCACCAGGCCTACAGAGTTTACTAACGCAGTGTTTTGTGTGCGAGTAATCGTCGTATGTAAAGACAGAATTGCAGGGGATCTGCGTGAAATGTAGTAGTTACTTTCCGTTAATACTGCATGTGTACAAGTCATTTTGATTGGAAACTACTACAGCTTGTGGTGAGTTAAACCAGAACGTTCCAGAAGGACACCTGTGGCTAGCAAATTGTGACATTATGGAGCACGATCGAAATTTTGTGTTGATTTCGTCATAGATTTTTCGGTAAGTTACAGATTTTGTGGGTATAAAATCTAAGGTCATGGGTAACACTGCCATAATTATTTTGATGAGATCTGAAGCCCATTGGCTTCTTTGGCAAATTGCAACTAAAGTAAATCTGAAAAAGTTTGTTTTGGCTGTATCTGTAAGTGTAACACTCTGTTTCGAGATCTGAAATGTGTGGCACGTGAGACATTGATAACTTGTTACGCAGGAAGCAAGTCACGAAATGTGGAGACATTGATAATCTTATGAAAGGGAGGGCAGTCAGAAATGTATGGACGGACCATTGATAACTCGTTTATGAAACGGAGGCCAAGGTACTGAAAATGTGGAGGACATGATCATCTTATGAAGGGATGACAGGGCACTGAAAAATGTGGGAGACATGTTGATAAGTTCTTACGGAAAGGAAGGCAGCGGCACGAAAATGTGTGAGACATTGGATAACTTGTATGAAAGGGAGGACAGGTCGAAATGTGTGAGACATTGGATAACTCTGTTAGAAAGGGAGGCCGGTCACTGAAAGTATGGAGGACATGATAACTCTTATGAAAGGAAGCCAAGGTCACTAAATGTGTGAACCTTGATCACTTTATTGAAAGGAGAGTGGAGGCAGGAAAAAGGCAGAAGTGATTCCGTCTGTACCAGGTCGGGAAAACCGAAGTCAGAGTCCAAGTATCCATTAAATGATTCCCAAGTGTGTAATAATGAAGGTAACATGAAAAATGTAAGAGGCCGCCATGCGCGTATTAGTGTTGTGACACTACTAGTTCAATCTGACCAAAGGCATCGTCAAACAACGGGGCTCAGCCTCGTGGCTGAAAGCAGAGAACATGAAGCACTGCTGCCCAGCTGCTACGATTGACACATTAAAATTAGTATTTGGACCTGTACCTACGAATGTAATGCTGATTTTAAGAGTGAAGAGCCACTAGGGAGCCTAAGAGGTTAGCTAAACTGTTTTCTTGTAATGTATATGATCAAAAACAATAGGCAGAAGAAGCATCCATAAACAACGTAGTGCAGTAGTCCATTACACAAGAGACAATCCTGCAGAAGCAGCTCTTCATTAAACAAGGTGGTGCAGTACTTCATTGGAAGTCCAGTTATCAGACACTGTACACATTCCTAGGACACCACGTCGGCCACATTGTGATCACAGGTATTTCATCAGTTTGCTGAGTTAGGAAAGTGTAAGACACGTTCTTAAACGCTGGGTTAGTTGGTTGGTTGGCACTTTGCACTATGCTGGGTCTGTTTTGGTGACCAGGAACGTGAAATGAGCGACGTGATATAGCCCATCCTCACCCCCCCCCCCAACAACTTTTTTTATGGGGAAGCAGACCACTATGGATCGTGGGAAGCGGCAATAATGTCAGTGCCTTGCAGTGAAAATGAGGCCTAAAAGTTACATGGAGATTAGGTGTTGTTTTTTTGGCCAAGGCAGTATGAGTGGGCAGATTGTTGGTCGACCGACTGATGATCTGAAGGAATTAAAAAAAAAGAGGTGATATATACAGAGCACCTTATTAGGTGTTGTTTTAAGCTGATTTTTTCCGGTCACCAGTGTGCTTGTGGAGTCAGATTTGACAGCTTAGAAACCCTGTCTGTTCATGAGTAGTGAATGGGGCACCCTGGTAAGGTCAAGGGAAGGTGTAGGCGGGTCACAAGGAGGGAGATGGGCTTCTGCCTTTCTGTCCATGCCATGCCTTGGTCAGGGGCTGTCGCTGGCAGTTCATGCTATGTGTATGGCTGGTTATGGACTTTAAGGTTTAACTTTTTAATGCCAGAGCAGTATGTTGAGGAGGAGAAGAGGAATCTGTATCATAAGCATGTCGCAAATAATGGACCACAGGGGTCGTTTTCTCAATTTCAGACAGGGAGTTCTAAAAGGCTTGCATTCATAGAATTCAGCACAAGGAAGTGGCGGAACACCATGTGTGGCGGCCACCATGAACAACTACCGCATGTTCATAGAGGCTCCTGAAGTGAAGCAGAGCTATTCTTATCTTATCTCATTTTTTTTTTTTTTGTTTTGGGGTGTGGTGTGTGTGTGTGTGTGTGGTGTGTGGTGGTGTGTGTGTGTGTGTGATTTGCTTGACATGTTCCAAACTCCAGTCAGTAATAGAGAGCCAGACGTACCACCCACAAGTTCAACTTTAGCACAGATGTTTTGAGTAAAAGCTTATAGTTGGATGTGTTTTATGTCATATGTTGGAGGAATACAAGCCTAATAGTGGATTTTGTTTTAATGTCATATGTTGGAGTGAAAAAAGCCTAATAGGGGAGGTGTATTTATCGTCATATGTTGGAGTGAATAAGCCTAATAGTGGATGTTTGTTTTATGTCATATTTGGAGTGCATTGTGGCGGACTCCCTGTGGTCACTGACTTTAAAAGGTGAATTTTAAAATCGAATTCTCGATCCGATCAAATGCCAACTCTTACCGTTTGTCATCCCCTTTCATTCTCACTAATGACTGAGTCATGGACTTGTTAGATTCAGTGATGCCAGGGCTGCTAGATCTGCACAGTTGTTGTTGTTGGAGTGCCCTCTGCCCTGCCATTTATTGTTTTGGTCCGTGACAGTCACACTTGCTTGGAGATGGGAAAAAGAACCCTTGTGTTGGCTTGTGTTTCAGGTGAATTTGTGCCCCCAGACAAGTCCATCCTGCACACATTCAAGGGGTGCAACAAAAATGTTCTCCAGCCCCCAAAGCGGCTGAAGTGGCCAGCGCGGGCGCCACAACACAACCAAAATCCCAAAAGCCGAGTTGAGATCCAGGAGCCGTCAGTGCCGAAAAAAATTAAAGAAACTGGCCAGTCTAGGCATCCATATGGACTTCAGCCAGGAACAAGAGGTGAGTTTGTGTTTATTGTGGACGTGGCACTCGGTGTTTTCCCAGGGGGATGATGTGTGTTTTAAAGGTGAGCGTGTCACTCAGAATGGTTTTTCCCAGGGGGATGATGTGTGTTTAAAGGTGAGCGTGGGCCGCTCAGAATGGTTCCCCAGGGGGATGGATGTGTGTTAAAGGTGAGGAGCGTGCACTCAGAAAAGGTTTCCCAGGGGAATGGATGGGTGTTTAAAGGTGAGCGTGGCGCTCAAGGATGGTTTTCCCAGGATGGGTAGGCCGTGTTGTTTAAAGGTCAGCGTGGCACTCAGAATGGTTTCCCAGGGGGCACACCAGCTGGATGTGTGTTTAAAGGTGAGCGTGGCACTCAGAATGCGTTTCAGGGGGATGATGTGCATGTTTTATAGGTGGAGCGTACTGAGGTGCATGGAAGAGGGAAAGAGGCCTGATGGAAAAGGATAGGTAGGATGGAGATCATGCACATGGATATCTCTGAAGAACTGCTTCATTCTTGGATGCTGCACACAACCAGCTGCTGCCTGCCTGTGTCTCAGAGAGATGGTATAAGGTCAGATGGACAAAACGTTTAAATGCTCTTCAGATTGCCGTACTGGTCAGTGCACCCTCATAGTGAATCGAAGATCCTCCCTGCCATACACAGTGGTCACAGAAAAAAATAGAAGATAGACTGGGAGAGTCTGAATTAGAGATAGACTATGGCCGTTCTGAAATAGAAGATTGACTGTGAGAGTCAAAAATAGAAGATAGACTGAGAGTCAGAAAATAGAAGATAGACTGTTAAGAGTCTGAAATAGAAGATAGACTATGAGAGTCTAAAATAGAAGGATAGACTGTGAGAGTCTGAAATAGAAGATAGACTGGTAAGAGTCTTCAACTAGAAGATCTCACTGGGAGAGTATGTCTCTCATCCTTTTGCAGCTGATGTTGATGACATGATGCCTTCATTGGGAATGTCGCATAAGAACTCTGAAAAGAACGTGAACACTTGATGGCACCCGTACAAACACAGCAAACCTGTTCAAAACTCTGCTTTTACTTTAGACTCAAAAGTTCAGTCGAGAAAAAGCGAGTCTGTCAATAACCATCAGGGAAGCAAGCAGTCCTAAACCAGTGCTGCCAACGTGAGACCATTTTCCCGACAACCTGGGGGGTGTCGGTGGAAAGTGGCTGCGCTGTGTCAGATGGAGAGATAGGGTTGGGCAAGATCGTGGATGCCAAGAGTAAGTTTAACGTTTTCATGTTCTTTCTGTTGATCATGGCCAACACTTGCTGATGGTTCTACGGTGTTGTCTGGGGGTTGCTTGCACAGTGCAGTGCAGTGAGTGCAGGCAGGAGAATGACAGATGGTTTTTTTTTTGGCATAACAGCGGTGACTGATGTCCGGAAAGACTGTTTGCACAGGAAAATGTAAACACTGACGACAGTTAAGGTTTATGGTTGTGGATCA
>JADBJO010026505.1:10000-22455 GCA_016801955.1 Conus betulinus | reverse complement strand
AAAGGCGTCGAAAAGCCCCGCCCCCTCCCTCCCCATCCCTCTCCCCGTCCCTTACTCCCTCCTCACTGTCATTGCCAAGCAGCGGTCTTCCTTCCTCCTCCTCCCTCCCTCCTCTTTCCTCTCTCGCTGTCCAAATGTATGCTGTCCAAATGTATACAATCTCGTTCAGAGTCGTCAGAACTCAAATAGGCCCAGGGGTGTTAAAAACCCACCAACCACAGCGGCCATCTAGCCGGAGATTCTGTGCCATATTGCACGCGACGGGAGTCAGTTCCCGTGCTGGAAAGGTTAATGGGTGTGTAATTCCGTTTTATGACCTCCGCCGCCCATCTGTCGCGGGCCGGGTTGTTCCCCCCTCCGCGTGGTCAGTGAGGGGTGAGTGGGTATGGGCGAGAGAGAGAGAGAGAGAGAGAGAGAGAGAGATTCTTATTTTCGAAGATAATAGATGAGCATATATAACGATTTATAAGAAAAAGAAAACAAATCAAATCATGCCGGAATAAAACAACAACAACAACAAACATCAACAACAAAAAGACCGCGTCCACAAACGCTGTGAAATTGAATCAAATGAATGCAAAACAGTAAAAAAAAGTTTTAGTTTTAAGTCGATGAAATGTAGTCTATGAAAAAAAAAGAAACATACTAATTCTACGGATATCATGAAGACAAAAAGTTAAAAAAAAAAAAAAGGAGAGAGAGAGAGAGAGAGAGAGAGAGAGAGAGAGAGATTTATTCATTTAAGGCCATAGCCCCATAGGAAAGGGCGATAAACAATATTACAGGGAAATTATTACAAAGGCAGCAGTATCACGAGTCGTTACAGTCACATCAAGCAAACAATCACGAAAGCAATGTTTCTTTTAACTAGAGAGCTTTACATATGCAAAAGAAAACTAACCTGCAAATCACACTTTATTTTTTTTTCTCCTGATGACATCAGGAAGCAAAAGCCTAACATACATGGCCGATTATAAAATTTTCCAAGTATATAATGAGCTGCAAAGGGAGATCACTGAAAGCAAGCCACTGCTACACGAGATGAACCACATCTTCGACCGATTCTTTACAAAGAGGACAGAATAATTCATAATAACTTACGTTTTCGTGGCGATTAGCATGTACCTTGATTTCGGAGAGTCCAATCTAAATCTCGTGAAAGTGAATCGTTGATGCTGGTTCATATTAAAAGATCATTCTCATCTGAATATGAGGAGCGGTAACCTTTCTACACATTAAATCTGTTTATTTGATTGAATATCACTTTCCCATGTTTGTCATCTGCTGTCGATCGATCTTTATCGAATTGTTTGGATAAACTTACTTTCTTCTCCTACTCCTTGATATATCCATGCATACCCTAATCCCAGCTCGCACAAACAAACACGTACATTTGAAACCCAGTTACTTTTGCCCCCCTGAGTCGAGATCAAATAGCGTATTATACGCTTTTTGTGGTAATCTATCGTTATTCGTGTGGAATAGCTTTAGCCGCTAACGGATACTTTTAACTGCAGAATTTATATATACTATATCCATTCGTTTCCCCGTATACTAAATCATTTGGCGTTTCAATTTCTATACCTCAAAAATTTTTTTTTGAAAACTCAGTCGAATGAACCGATTCAGAATGAACGACAGCATTCTATCTACACGCATTAGCTCTGAGCCATACTGCACAACGGGTTGTATTTGTGCATCCACAACTTTGACAGACACTTCCAAGGTGTTGTTGATATGTAATACAAAACAGTTTCTTCATAAGGCATAATAACACATTCCTAGCTCTGCAAGAAAGTTCTCTACATGCAGCAACAAAACTCCGCCGAGTGGAGAAAATTATGCCGGGGTATTTGTTAACGTTTGTAGCGGGCATCACACACACACACACACACACACACACACACACACACACACACACACACACACACAGAGAGAGAGAGAGAGAGAGAGAGAGAGAGAGGAGAGAGAGAGGAGAGGAGAGAAGGTGTAGGTAGACCAGAAGGGGAAGACACATTGACAGAGAAGCAAAGGCAGGACTAAAGGACATGTTGCGAGGGGTGTAGGTCTATGGAACGCAGAAGAAGAAGTAGGTCTATGAATTAATCAAGATTATGAAAGTGTATGAGAACAAAAATCGTAAATACTTACAGGACAAGAAACTTTAACTACAGTAACGAGTGGTGTTAGATTTTTTAACAAACATGAATTTCCACACGCTCAGAGAGAGAGAGAGAGAGAGAGAGAGAGAGAGAGAGAGAGGAGAGAGAGAGAGAGAGAGAGAGAGAGAGAGGTCATTCAATACATTCATTTATTCATGTCTTCACTAGTTTTTGACTGCTGTTTGAATTGTCCAGGCTCTTGAGTGATTTTGGTAAATAACATGTTGAGTCATGTGCTATGTGCTTTTTTTTTTTTTTTTTAGCTTCGTGAGGTATATTCAATCAAAAACTTTCACTGGAAAAAAAAAATCGGAGTCTTTCACGTTCACAAGTTCCCGCCTCTTTCTCTAAGTCAGTGTGTCCACCTCTTTCACCTCCCTCACCCCCGCTCCCTCTCTTGCCAGCCATCCTCCACCACCTTACCCTCCTTTAAAGAAAAAAAGATGTTTAAAAAAAATCCTAAAGCAACCAACACTTTTTTTTTTAATTTGTTGTCCTATCTTCTGTGTCACCTTAGCGGCAGTGCACCCACGCCGCTCATTCCGACACCCCGTCCACAGCCACAGCCACAGCCACAGCCCGCCCGTCCCGCCACAGCTGCGGCACACCGGCAATCCACAGGAAGCAGTCAATGTCATGTCGACAAGAGGCAACCCATCGGAGGAGGTACTGCACTGCTGCCGAGTCACTTCGGTGGTTGTTCAGTGGCGCCTGTTCTGATCCAACATACGCAGGACACCACCTGCTAAGCCCCTTACTGACGACAGTAATTGCTTTGTCGCGGATCCGGCGTGAGTGAGCTCTCCCTCCGGAGGGTGCCACCACGTCCGTCCAACGACAGCCTCCATGGACTCGCCGATACCGCTGACCCCATCGGAATTAAACCAAGGCCATAGACATGGAAAGGACATCGAAACTGCTGAGGTTACCATGAGAGTAGGGCATGAAGGACCACAGAACTGGAGACTTTTTTTTTTTTTAAATGCTGATCGATGAGAATGAGGATGACGAAGATGATGCTACTAATTTCCAGTCCAGTCTGAGACCGCATGACAGGGCTGTACTCCACATTTATTTTCATAATATGACCCCGTGGCAACCAGGCCCGAGAGAAACAGACACCTGCAGCGTTGGTCACTCACAGAGACGGCATCCGTTAAGTGGATGAAACACGGCTGTGAGGATCCAGTCCGTAGCAAAACCTACTCTAGGCAGGAGACGGTCGGGGCAGAAAAAATCCCACATCTTCCTCTTTTTTTCACCTCCATTTTTCATCAGAGAGAATGAGTAAAAGAGAGGTTGGAGAAGGGGGGGGGAGGAGGGAGAGGGAGAGAGAGAGAGAGAGAGAGAGAGAGAGAGGAGAGAGAGAGAGAGGAGAGAGAGAGAGAGAGAGAGAGAGGAGAGAGAGAGAGAGAGAGAGAGAGAGAGGGGGAGGGGGAGGGGGGTTCATTCATACATTCTTTTATTCATGTATTCATTAGTTTATGACTACCGTGCATCGAAGACTAGGTAATGTTCGCGCGCGAACGCGTTCCCCATATTTGAAACAATGCAAGCCATTAGTTCAGTGTGACAGCATTTATGTTGGCTGCATATGTGCAACAGGTCCTGAGAATTCTGACGATTCTACATATGTACAATAGACCAGCTGACTTGGTCCACCCCCCCCCCCCCCCCCCCACCCCTCATCCCCCTGTGAAAAAATAATGTCACCAGTCACCAGTATGTGATAATCAAATTCAAATTATTCTGTGTGTGTGTGTGTGTGTGTGTGTGTGTGTGTGTGTGTGTGCGCGCGCGCGCGTGCGTGCTTGCGTGTGTGTGCGCTACGTTTCTTTCTACCAACCTATCTATCTATCTATCTATCTATCTGTCTATCTGGCTGTCTATTTAATAATCCGTGTATCTTCTTTCTGTTTTCTTCCGCCCTTACGTCGCTTCTGTCTTTCTCCCTCCCTGCATTCCGCTTTCCTATATAGGTATGCGTGCATGTATATATCTATGTGTTTGTCTGTTTTAACTATGGGTTTGTTTATTTGTCTGACTATTTTCTTCTTCTTCTTTTTTTTTTTTTTTAAACCTTTCTGTGTGTCTATTTTTGTACCCATCAACCTGCGTACCTATATTCTCAGACAAATTACATTTGCTTATCTGTCTCATGTCAGTCAATCAATCAACCAGTCAAACTATCTGTCTATCTAGTTAGCTAGCTATCTAGCTTTCTGTGTATATATTCTCTGTGTGTGTGTGTGTGTGTGAGTGTGAGTGTGTGTGTGTGTGTGTGTGTGTGTGTAGGTTCACATCATTTGAATAAAGTTCAGATAAGTTGAAGAACCTGACATACCTAACCTGAGAGGTAACTGAACTTGGGACGCATCCGACCGGCGTATTACCGCCCCCCTGGGACATCTTGACCCTGGAGGTATTTGAACCTCGGACGTACAGAGCTTAGACGTACTGGACTTGGGACATACTGACCGATGGACCCGGGACATCTTGACCCCTGGACGCACTGGGCCTCGGGACTATAGACCTTGAACGAACTGGACTTGGGATACACTGACCCTCGGACGTTTTGGAACAGGGACGTATTGAGCCCTACACGTGACAAGTCTTCATTCTGACTGACTTCACTGGCTGCCGACATCCGCCAGGTCCCAGGTACAAGTCTTCACTCCGAGGTCTGGCGCGGCGGCCCTGCACAGAGAGCCCAGTTCCCTGTGTCCCCTCCGGATGAAAGCCTTGCGGGTCCGGTTATCAGAGATCGGTGGGACTTTTGTTCGGTTGGGATGCGGGGATAATCCAACACGACGTGAGGTGGCACGGGGGGATAACCCAACACGACATGAGGCGGCACGGGGGGATAAATCCAACACGACATGAGGTGGCACGGGGGATAACCCAACATGACGTGAGGCGGCACGGGGGATAATCCAACACGACATGAGGCGGCACGGGGGGATAACCCAACACGACATGAGGCGGCACGGGGGGATAATCCAACACGACATGAGGTGGCACGGGGGGATAACCCAACATGACGTGAGGCGGCACGGGGGATAATCCAACACGACGTGAGGCGGCACGGGGGGATAAACCCAACACGACGTGAGCCGGCACGGGGGGATAACCCAACACGACGTGAGGCGGCACGGGGGGATAACCCAACACGACATGAGGCGGCACGGGGGATAATCCAACACGACATGAGGCGGCACGGGGGATAATCCAACATGACGTGAGGCGGCACGGGGGATAAACCCAACACGACATGAGGCGGCACGGGGGATAATCCAACATGACGTGAGGCGGCACGGGGGATAACCCAACACGACATGAGGCGGCACGGGGGATAATCCAACATGACGTGAGGCGGCACGGGGGATAATCCAACATGACGTGAGGCGGCACGGGGGATAATCCAACATGACGTGAGGCGGCACGGGGGATAACCCAACACGACATGAGGCGGCACGGGGGATAATCCAACATGACGTGAGGCGGCACGGGGGATAACCCAACACGACATGAGGCGGCACGGGGGATAATCCAACATGACGTGAGGTGGCACGGGGGATAACCCAACACGACATGAGGCGGCACGGGGGGATAATCCAACTCGACATGAGGCTGCACGGGGGATAACCCAACTCGACATGAGGCATGAGGCGGCACGGGGGGATAATCCAACACGACATGAGGTGGCACGGGGGGATAACCCAACATGACGTGAGGCGGCACGGGGGATAATCCAACATGACGTGAGGCGGCACGGGGGATAATCCAACTCGACATGAGGCTGCACGGGGGATAACCCAACTCGACATGAGGCGGCACGGGGGGATAATCCAACTCGACATGAGGCTGCACGGGGGATAACCCAACTCGACATGAGGCGGCACGGGGGATAATCCAACATGACGTGAGGCGGCACGGGGGATAATCCAACATGACGTGAAGCGGCACGGGGGATAATCCAACATGACGTGAGGCGGCACGGGGGATAACCCAACACGACATGAGGCGGCACGGGGGATAATCCAAACATGACGTGAGGCGGTACGGGGGATAACCCAAACACGACATGAGGCGGCACGGGGGATAATCCAACATGACGTGAGGCGGCACGGGGGATAATCCAACATGACGTGAGGCGGCACGGGGGATAACCCAACACGACATGAGGCGGCACGGGGGATAATCCAACTCGACATGAGG
Organism: Conus betulinus; assembly: GCA_016801955.1. NCBI lineage: Eukaryota > Metazoa > Mollusca > Gastropoda > Neogastropoda > Conidae > Conus > Conus betulinus. The sequence goes on along the minus strand of JADBJO010026505.1, from coordinate 16,075 downwards.
CGGCACGGGGATAATCCAATTTATATCAGCGTGCGTGCGTGCGTGCATGTGTACGTGCGTGCGGGCGCGCGCGTACGCGCGCGTGTGTGTGTGCATGTGTGCGTGCGTGAGTGCGTGCGCGCGCACGTGTGTATGTGTGTGTGTGTGTGCGTGCATGAGTGCGTGCGCGCGCGCATGCGCGTGCGTGCGTGCGTGTGTGTGTGTGTGTGTGTGTGTGTGTGTGTGTGGTGTGTGTGTGTGTGTGTGTTCAGGCGCGCGCACGCGTGTGTGTGTGTAAGTGTGTGTGTGTGTGTGTGTGTGTGTGTTTCAAATCGTGTGGCATGCCTCATGTGAAACAGCTTTGAAATGCTCACTGTTGTACATTTTTGCGGGCTTAACTGGAATGAGGTATCCCCCCCCCCCCCCCGGCCCTTTACATTTTGCGGGCTTATTTGGAATGTGCATCCCCCCCCCCCCCCCCCCCCCCCCCCCCCCCCCCCCCCCCCCCCCCCCCCCCCCCCCCCCCCCCCCCCCCCCAAACCAATGTCGTGTGACATCTAGGTGTAGATTTGTCTGGGCTTTAGAATGAGTATTTGACAATGGGCATTTCATCTGCAGACAGCCGGAGGGAACTGTGTGTTGGCCTCTCTGGGACAGTATTTCCCCTGGGAACAGTAGTGTGTGACACCAATAGATTGTGTACGCTTCTTCGGAATGGAATATTTCCTCCGGCAGACAGCATCGTGTGACTTCTAGACCTAAGGTGGAGGGTCTTTTTGGAGTGGATATTTTCTCACCTACCGGTATGATGAATCCTCGCAAAGTTTCTCTGTAGTTTCTGTTTGGTCTTCCTCATGCACCACTGTTGGTAGATTAGGCTCGGGAGGAAGATTTGTAGTCAATGGTACAGTTTGATGGAGACGGACATAGTTTTGAAACCACCTCTTTCTCTCTTCTTGGTATTTCTCACTACTCTATCCCCCCCCCCCCCACTCTCCTTCCTTACACCTCTGTCTCTGTCTCTGTGCCACATTATGCTTCTGTCTGTCCTGTCTCTCTCACTCTCTCGCGCGCTCTCTCTCTTTCTCTCTCCCCCCTCTCTCTCTCTCCCTCTCTTATTCTCAGTATTACTCCCTCTTTCGCTGTCCCCTTTTCACCCCCCCCCTCTCCCACCGGGTCATACTCTCTCCTCCCCTCTTGCTCTCTCTCTCTTTCTCCTCCCTGTCCTCCCTCCCTCTCTCTCTCTCTTCCTCCTCCCTTCTTCATCTCTCTTCATTCATTTTTTTTTTTTACTGTCCTCCCCTCTCTCTCTTCTTTCCTCTTCTTTCCCCCCCCCTCCCTCCCCCTCCCACATCTCTCTTCTTTCTCTCTTCTTTCCTTGTCTTCTCTTTCTTTCTTTCTTCCTGTGTGTCTGTCTTTCGTTCTTTCTTTCTTCTTTAATGTTATACAATCCATATGTCGTTGTTCTGCGCCTGATATGAAGAGCTGCACTCTGCTCATGACATGATTCTATGGCTGTGTTAGGCGATGTTGTTGCATCCCCAACATGTACTCTCTCTCTCTCTCTCTCTCTCTCTCTCTCTCTCTCTGTGCGCGCACGCGCGTTTTTGTAGTGTGTGTGTGTGTGTGTGTGTGTGTGTGTGTGTGTGTGTGTGTGTGTGTGTGTGTGTGGTGTGTGTGTGTGTGTGTGTAGTGCGTGTGTGTGTGTGTGTGTGTGTGTGTGTGTGTGTGTGTGTGTGTGTGCTTGCTTTTGTGAGTGAGTGTGTGTGTGTGTGTGTGTGTGTGTGTGTGTGTGTGTGTGTGTGTGTGTGTGTGTGTGTGTGTGTGTTTATATACAATTGAGTCGAAAGAATAATAAAATCCATTACTTTATCAGTTTGCATATTTTGCTCTATTTCAGATAGAATAACTGAATGGAGATTCTTGAAGTGCTGACATTTTCCCCCCGACATTATCTGTTTAAAGCATCTCTATACTCATCTCTGCACATAGTCAAGTTCCATGAAACACATGGAAAATCGTTTTGCTCCTTTCGTTCACAGACATGACAAACAGGAGAGTCAACTGTTTTCTGTAAGAATAAACACTCCTGAGCTGGAAGCAGTATATGCAGTCAGGGTAGTTTTTTTTCAAAACGTGAAAAGTCCGGTGCCCTCTGTTAAGACAGTGCTGACAGTGCACAAATCAGACGCAGATTTAGAGAACCCTCAGACTTATGGGTTCATGAGTAACTTCAAAAGTGGTGAAAGTATAGAATACAAAATTCTTAAGATTAAAACAATCTCATTTTGTTCCATAGTCCTACCCACGATAGTGGCGGAGGGAGGGAGAGGGGGGGGGGGGGGGGCGGGAGGGAGGAGGTGAGAGGGGAATGTGGAATGGGAAAGAAGAGGGGAGGGGGGGGAGGGGGGGGGGGGGGCGTTTCAGGACGCCACATCAAGTAGGAAGAGACTGTACAGAGAGCACGACAGCAGAAGGTCGTTAAAAAAAAGTGCCCCCCCTCCTCAGACAAATCTTGGGCCCCTGAACTCCTTACACTCGAAAGTCGCCGGGCCGCACCCAAGTCCATGACTCCTGGATGAGTCATAAGCTGCGTGTTAAAGTTAATGTTTGATAAAAAAAAAAAAAAAATGGGACATCAATAAAAACAGTTTCTTTCAAACATACGTAAAACATCCTTAAACTGGATCTGATTTACAGAAAGTCTTATATCAAACAAACAAACAAAAATCTCTTCTAGGAACTGAAAAAAGAAGAAAATCATATCGAGAAGAACATTCCTGAACATGGTCTTCACGGAGTGTGTTGTAAAGTGTTTACATGGAACGCCAATGTAAGTGCCCATACTCAACAGCGCATGTTTCACAGTGTGTATTTCATACCGTGGTTGAAATGTCACATAAATCTCAACAGTCTACCGACGCATGTTTAACAGCGAGTGGCCCAGCAGTCGATTGCAATGATGTCATGTAAAAACCAAACAGTCTACAACGCACGTGCTTCGAAGTGACGGGCTCATGACGTGGTCAGCACGATGGTGCCTCGCCTTTTCAAACACTGGCCACGAATATGTGTGTGCAAGGTGTGGTCTGGGTGAAACCCGCACAACAGTGGTTCATTTTTGTTTTTGTTTTTTTTTTTGTTTGTGGCCTCACAAATAAACTGAGAACAAGAAAATCACGAAAGTTAAAACGTTAGACATAAAAAACGCAGGTGGGACGATACAGTACTCGGTAGCAAAGTCATTTTCAAACTCGCTGAAACTGCTCAGAGCTTTTCCGCTTGTGAACAATGTTGCTAAGTGCCAAGAACAGTGGGACAGGCATAATCCAGAAAGCTGTGTTAATATTGGTTTGGAACAACAGGGCAGAACCAGCATGGTAACGGTGATTTGAATATGACCAAAGAAAGCCTGGAGCGCCAAACATCAGAAAAATACGTATGCACACTCAAGATTATGTGGATGATAATCTGAACAATTCAAACCATGAATGGAAGAGCGTTACCACGGCAATGCCCAAAGGGTACGTTTGTTTCATCAAGGCTTGGTCGTTGCTTTTCGAGTAATACCTTTAAACATCGTGATAAACCCTGTCAAGAACTGTTTTGTGTTGTGAGGACTTTTGCAAAAAAGGTACCGATTATTTGTCCAGAAGAGGTGAATGAGGAACCATAACTTAATTAACCGAAAAAGGCAGAGGAGTCAAATTACGACTTTCCGCGGTCACTGAGGAGAAACAATCAGGTTTCGAAATACGGTATCTGACCAGGAGTTATATGTTAGTGAGCTTTCTCCCCATTGGAGATGGTCTCCTGCTTTGGAGACTATAAGCTTGCTGAAGGTTCATTTTGAGAAGCATTTATTTATTCCCCATTCCCCCACTCAAGCACATACTGTCAGTTAGGCAGAATCATCTACCACTGCAGATATGAAGGCTTATCACCCCCCTATTTCTATAATCTGAGACATAAGAGCAAGCTTTTGGTGGCATCAGTTATCGGATCTTTCCTTTTTTTTCCCCCCGAAATCCACCACATCATTTTTTTTTGTCGCTTCACATTGCCCTCTTCATCTGTCAAAAAAAAAAAAATGGAAACAGAGAAATAAAAAAAAGAAAAAAACAAACAAAAGCAATTTCCACTACTATACTAACTTTTTGGGGGGTAAGCAGTCTTTTTTTTTTATCACCACTGGTTTTTTTTTTTTCTGTTCGTTCTCCACCTCCCCCCCCCCCCCCCCCCCCCCCCCCCCCCACCTTTTCTTTTTTAACCACACCATGCATGGTCTGTATGTTTTCTCACAAAGGAACCTATTCTTGCTGATCTGAGAGTTTCGGCGTTTGATACAAAATGTCTGGGTTTGTTCATGCTCTAATGTATGGTGTTCTGACACTCTCACTCTGATAATGTGCTGCTTATTACAAAGAGAACAACATAAATAAAACAACAACAAAAAAAAAAAACCCTGTTAATTCTCTCTTTCTTTCAGTTTTTTTCCCCAGGTCGTTTTCACAAATATCTCCTGACATTTTTCTTTTCCCGAATGGACGGATTGAAAAGGATCTTATATGTCTAAGTTTGTAACTATTATACACAGCAAAATAGTGAAGCAGACTTGTGAATAAAAAATAGGAGAGAGTGGGGAGGGGGGGGGGGAGTGACGGAGAAGGGAAGAGAGAGACAGAGCGAGAGAGAGAGAGAGAGAGAGAGAGAGAGAGAGAGAGAGAGTGAGGATAGAGAGAGAGACAGACAGAGTGAGGACAGAGAGAGACAGACCGAGAGGCAAACAGGCACAGACAGACAGACAAAGAGGGTGGGAAATGTATGTAGTGTGTGTGTGTGTGTGTGTGTGTGTGAGAGAGAGAGAGAGAGAGAGACAGAGACAGAGACAGAGACAGAAACAGAACAGATACAGGAAGACGAAGAACGCATATAAAACTCGGATAGATAATTATGCCGCGATACACTTTAAGCATTGCAATAATAAAACAAACAAGCAAGACAACAAAAAAAAAAAGCAAAAAAAGCGAAGAATATAAAGTTTCTCCATGATATCAATCAGTGCATACGTGACTAACAAAAGTATCGAGTATCTCCTGGTTCACGTACTTTATAAAAAAAAAAGAAAAGAAAACGAAAAAAACAAAAAAAAAGCGAAGAATATAAAGTTTATCCCTCATTTAATTAATGCATATGTGATTTCTAAGAAAAGTATCTCATATCTCTTTGTTTAAATTCTTTGTTAAAGATTATTTGTTAAGAATAGGAGACAGCGTCTTTTTTTTTTCCCCCATACATACTAGTGGACATTTTTCCTAGTGATATGAGTAGGTTAATGTATAAGTATTCGTCTTTAGGATATCTCGATTTATTTCCACCGAACAGAACATCCATTGCTGTTAGTTTTAGTTTGTTATTTGTTTCTATAATAGATTTTGAATTCTATGGACTCCCAGAACCGTTTCACAACCGAACAGTCGAAGAAAAAAAATGTACAATAAAATCTAAATGATCATTACAATAAGACCATTTATTATTTTCTGCTACTTTCATTTTGTTGAGTGGGATAATATTGGTGGGGTAAATGTTGTGTAAGATTTTCCAGTGCTGGACTCTTAAGTCTCGTTTCTTTGGTGGTTTCTTTAGCTATGGACCATTCTGATTTGTCCAGTTTGTCTCCGAATTTTCTACACCAAAAATGACATGCTGTTGGCGAGTCGAACTCTTTTCTTTTTTCTTCATAATATTGTTTAATATGTCTTGGTTTTAAATCAAAGTCCTTTGCATCACAAGGGAGTCTGGATGTTTCAGGTTCACCCCCGCTCTCTATCCACTGAACCAACTCTTGAAGGATTTTGAGCTGACAAGAGTGCTATACTCAAACAGAATGTTTGCCCTGTTTTCACCGATCATATTTGGTACTTCTTCCAGAGACAACAGTCTCTTTTCATCGTAGTGGATGATGTATCTCCTTTGATTGATATAATTGTTCTGCCAGTCTTGAAAAAAAAAAACCTTTTTGTACTGAATTGTTGAACAGGAGCTAAGAACGAAGATTTACTGCTGTTGATTTCATTAGGCCCCGTAATAGTTTTG